>APFE030012153.1:85116-141432 GCA_000404065.3 Pinus taeda
TTGTATCTGATAAACAGACACAATGGGTCAAATGGTTGCCTCTGGCTGGATGGTGGTATAACACTTCCTTCCATACAGCAACAAAAATGACCCCATTTATGGCACTTTATGGGTATCAACCACCATCCCTCACATCATATTTAAGAGAAAATTCTAAGGTTCAAGCAGTGGAACATCACATCGAACATCAACAACAAGTCCTCCAACTCTTAAAACAACAGGCAGATCAACATCGCAGTGAAAGAATTTTTGATGTAGGTGATTGGGTATTCCTACGGCTACAACCATATAAGCAAATTTCCCTCAAGCAAGCTAAGAAGGATAATAAATTATCACCAAAGTATTATAGTCGTACAAGGTGTTACAAAAGATTGGTACTATGGCATACAAATTGGAGCTTCCTGCAGCTTCTCGATTGCACCCAGTTTTCCATGTTTCATGTTTAAAGAAGGTTATAGGCGACAAGCTCCCAGTTCAAACAATATTGCCAAAACTTGTCGAGGAAGGAAAATTCATATTGGAACTGGAAGCAGTCACAGAAACAAGAACTCGACAGCTACAAAATCGATAAATTTCGGAGTATCTAATCAAGTGGAAGAACTTATTCGCTGAATATTCCACATCGGAGGATGAGAATTTTATACAAAAGCATCTAGAACTACTCAAGCGTTGAGGACAACGTTTTTTGAAAGGAGAGGGGCATGTTAGGTCCCTATAATACTAGTGATTCCCCCATTACTATTGTCATTGTATCCCTTATTGTTATTATTGTGCCCCTATTGTCCCCATATTGTTATTAGTGTGCCCCATAGAAACCCACTATTGTTATTATTGTGCCCTTATGTTATTACTGTTAGATTGGCTTGATTATATTTTGACCCCTTAGACTCCTATATATAGAAGGGAGGTTTAGTCATTTATATCATCCAAGCCTTGTTCATTTGTGTAATGTAAAGGAGGTTGCCCCCTCGAAGAGGCTGAATTCTAAGACGTTGATCTATCTTTTCTATCTCTTTGTGAGTTGGTTTCCTAACAGTACTAGAAAGGTGTTTTTGAGATTTTCATTGAGCATAGATTACATTGCTTGGTGTTGAAAGTTGATAAGTGTATCTCCATTCATTTAAAAAAAAATCATGTAGGTGAACTTTAGTGAATTAAAATTCATTTACTTTTTTATTGTTGCATTGGAATTGTGGAATTGAAATATCTAGTTAGGAAGCTTTTGTTGGTTTCATATTTGATTTTTGCATCAATGTTTGCACTTCTTCCCTACACTAGATAGCTTTCATAAAAAATGAAAAGAGCCTTTTTGGCATATTAGTTGCATCATAGGTGTGTTCAGGTGACATCGATTTTTGAGCTTTGAAACCGAAATATAATTCGAGATCAACTTTAAAATTTATCTCAATTAACCTAAGGATCATTTGGAACATTAATCAAAACATCTAGAGGTCTAGGCTAGAGACGTGTTCTAGCATTGTTAAACGTAGGAGTTGTCGTTGTTTCCTAGATTTGCATCCTGCGGGTGAAATCACGTTCCATGTATGAAAATGTATAGGATGGTTCTCCATGTACCTTCGGGTATACCAGATGGTGCTCCACTCATGAAAAGTATAAAGGAACACTCTCATCAAACGATTACGCATTAGACAATACTACTATAGATTGCACTCCCATATACTATCGAGTATATTTTGGGAGTCCCCTATAGGTTTCTATCCATCCATAGGTAACCGAGTCTTTCACCTTGTATACCATGATACACCGAACACAACATTCGGGGAGATTTGTTGTTGTATGTTAAGTCCCTTGTTCGCCGAGGTGTATGTTGTAGTTCATGGTTGCTTGGTAAACCCTTTTGCCTAGTTACCCCTTTATTTTTGTCTTTAATTTCTAAAATAAATTAATTGACTGTGGAGAAACAATTCTTGAGTCCACCAATCAAGGAAACCCCTCTAATGGGAATCCTGGTCCTTTTCCTTCTTTTGGAAATATTGGTGCTCCTTATATGGCAGTGTTGTCCCTTCTCAAATTTACCATTGGTTTTCCAGTTTGGTTATCTTTGACCTTTGTGGTTCCAAATGTTCAAACTGCTTCTCAACTAGGTTCTCCTCCACCTAAAAAATATCAACCTCCAGTTGATCCTAAAGTTGAATCTTTGCCTTCTTTGCATGCTCAGCCTTCTTCCTCTTCGCTTAGTGAAAGCCTTCAAGTTAGTAACTAGGTGGATAAGATGAAGAATAAAGAGAATATTAAGAAGAAGAAAAATAAGCAGGAGGGATCTAAGCAACCATTGCTATGGATGTAACTAGCAGGGAGAAACCTTCCAACCAGGCCCACAAAGTTAAATTCCCTTGCATGCTTTGTAAGCATGAACACCTTCTTAGAGATTGTCATGGTATTCCCAAGGTAATAGAAGTGTGATCTACAGGCTCACATTAACCTTTGTTATCGACCTCTGGAGATCATGTTGGTGATAAGCCCTCAACTAGTGATAGTAAGGTTCATGGGAAAAAGGGTAAAGTAAAATTTCTATGTAAGTTATGTGAAGGGAATCATCCTATTCACCTTTGTCCTTGTATGGATGAAGCCTCAAAAGTGTAGGACAACCTTAAAAATTCTCAGCCTCATCTCCCAAATAGTTATCGAAAGCTTTCCCCCAATCCTCCACTAGTTGACCAAGTGATTGATCAAAATTCATCTCTATTCAATCCCACTCTCTCTAAATGTGAATCCCATGAGCCCATCCTGAACAACCATTGGTTGAGAAAATGGTTGACCTAATTACAGCTTCAGTTGATCATACCTTTCCCATAGAGAATGAAATTCATACCGCTTAGTTTCTTCTTATTTCTTTAAATTCCAATGAGTTAGGGGCCAATCCTCCCATTCCCGTAACGTAAGGGGGCGGTTCTCCCATTCCCATGGCACCCCCTCCAAGGATTATGGTCACTTCCTTTGATTGGAGTTGACTGATAGTATATTGTCTTCCTTCTTATGTTCCCTTCTAGATCATAGTACAAGATTATAATATACCCATACCTAGCACAATCATAGATGAAGGCACATCAGTTAGTATGTCCTCAACTACTTGGAAAGCTTTAGGTTCTCCAAAACTTGTGCCCATTACCCGAAATCTGTTTGATTTTAATAGAAGAACCAGTCAATCGTTAGGGATCCTTCCTAAGTTTCCTAGTAGTTTGGGAGGAAAAATCGTCTATATTGATGTGATGGTTGTTGAAGGCCCTTTGGATTTTAATTTAGTCCTTGGATGTGATTATTTTTATGTCATGGGAGCTCTTATCTCTTCTCTCTTTCGTGTCATATGTTTCTCGCATGAAGGAAGAATTGTGACCATTGATCAAATTTCATTCGTCAGTCCTAATTTGACTCCCAATCGACCATCTTCCCTAAATTGTCCTTGTATGCAAGTGGTATCACCGCTACCACAGGTTAATTATGTGGCCACCTGTTCCATGGTTGTGTCCACTGATGACCTAGTCCGTGATATAGTGCATCATGTATTGGGGGCATTGGAGCCTGATCTTTCCATTATATCCCTTGACACGTATCCCTTCCAAAGAATTGTTCTCACATCTGATGAGAACCTCTTGGAACCCATGACCTCTTATGGTCCATGATCAAGGTTCTTGGAGCAGATTTCCTTGTCTTGTGTCAAGATCCTTAAAAAATGAATCAAGGTTCCTAGAGCAAAGTTATTGATCTTGTGTCAAACTCCTTAAGAAATGAAACAAGGTGTTGGAGTAGAGTTCCTTGTCTTGTGTCAAGCTCATTAAAAAATGAATCAAGGTTCTCGGAACAAATTTCCTTGTCTTGTTTCAAGCTCCTTAAAAAATGAATCAAGGTTTCCAGAGCAGAGTTCTTGATCTTGTGTCAAGCTCCTTAAAAAATGAATCAAGGTTCTTAGAGTAGAGTTCCTTTACTTGTGTCAAGATAATTAAAAAATGAAACAAGGTGTCATGAGAATGGTTCTTTTCTTGTGTCAGGCTTGTTAAAAAATGAAAGAAATCCCCTTCCAATTCAATTCTTTGATTAGATCTTGTAAATTCCCAGTGGAGTCTTTCACTTGATCTCATAAATGAACGTTCATTCCATCCACCTGTTAGTAAATAGTAGTCTACTTAGGTGAATGGAATGAAGCTTGGGGGCATGTACCTTGAATTGAGTCATTATTCTAGGGGCATGAAAACTTATTTCAAGCATAATTTTTTCTCATGTTTCAAGCTTGTGAAAAAATGAAACTATCTTCAAGTATCCTCAAGCATAGTTTCCCATGTTTCAAGATTTTGTAAAAATAAAACCATTCCCACTTTACCTCTTGTGATTACCATTTTTATCAGCCTATTTTTTCCAAATGAGCCTTGGGATTTTCATTCCATAGTCACCATCTCTTTGGTCGATCATATGGTTTCACTTGGTTGTTTTATCATTTCCTAAGGAACCATTGCGATGAGTGGTCTTATTAGCCAGCCTATTGATCTTTTCATGTTTTGAGCAGTTCCATGATGACCAGAACCAGTTTCTATCCTTTTATACCACTCATTCCTCCAGGTGGAGGCCTCTTTCATATATTTTCAGACTCCAAAAACATGAAAAGATTATCAAGCACTTTTCTTTTCGAACTCGTTAAAGTAAATGAAAAGACGTCTACTCAGTATAAGTTTAACCCTTTTTTAGACTGAGATAGACTAGATACGAAAAAGGAATACCTTAGTCAAACATGAGTAAGAGGCTATCTCGAGTATTATTTTCTGCCCTTTCGAATTTGAGGAACTATTTATGAAAAAGGGACATTTAGTGTTTTCTTTTCCACCTTTTTTTCAAACTCTTTAAACATGAAAAATATGTCAAGCTACCCCTCCACCGGACTCGTCAAACTAAAACGACAAAGGACTTGTCACTATGATGAGACCAAGCTACTCCTTCCTATGGATCGTTATAAATACTAGGATGGATTTATCTGAAGGATGAACTTATACGACAAGCATATGGTATCCTCTTCAAGCCTGAGATTAAAAATAAAGAGGCGCTCATTAGAAATAGTGGGAGAAAATGGAAAGACACATACATCCTGTAACAGCCCCTCCCAGGTCTACCCAAAGTAACCATTCCAACCAGGGTATTGAGGAGAGATGCTACTACAATTAGATTCGACCTCCTATGTCACCTTAAGGAAGTGGAATAGATGAAACATCACATACAATCATCCAAAATTATCAACGTAATCCTAAGGAGACAAGTCAGTCATTCAGATAGCTTGTCCATGGGTCCCACTGCTATTTTGTAGCTCTTAGGCCATATTTTCTCTCATGCTATGGATAAGGCAGTGGCTAGAAACCTAAAATCGCTCTCACAGACTTGCTTGCCAGTGATTGTGGACCAAAATTAAGAGTTCTATGCCAACGAGTTCGAGATTCAAGCCACTTTTCCAGCCCATAATCCTAACCTCTGCCGAAAACTTATTGTAACTTCTAGAATTCATTAAAATATTAATAAAATATTTGATCAATCAAAAATCACCCTCAGGACTAGGCATGAGCATCCCCAACAGGGACTGACATTATGTCAAACACTTGGCATCAATGCAACCTATAGATCTAGGATACAAGACAAAGCATAAATGACTGAAACTACTTATAAAGCATAACCAGAAGGATCACCTCCCTCTCCATTGAACTATTACATCACCAATTAGGTGTTGCATCCATCCATTTAACAGTTACAAGTAAATATATGAAATAACCATGACATGAACCAGTCATTCAACCATGCTTATAACCAACATAAAACCTTATAAATAACAGAGATATGACAACCATTAAATCCACATATAAATCAATGCAAAAGTAAGAGAACTTAGCTTTAATTAATCATAGGCAAATTTGACCAGGTTTGAGACTTCCACGTACCACCTGACCATAGACATGGCTAAACCAAATATCTCTTTAATACAATCACCCCCATGCCATATTCCAAGCATGAATGTGGGATCTCATAGAACAACCAATCCAAGAAAAACCAAGGGAATCTAGAGGTTAAACCACCTCCAACCTCACCAAACTGTGATCACACCAAAACCGGTGCTCTGATCACAATCGAACAAAACTTGGAATGCCATCTAGAACCCATCACTATCCTTGAGGAATTTTCCATCTCCTTGTCTCTTAGGCTTTACCGCAATCCAAACCTAAATCACTAGGCCCTAAACCGAGATTGCTCCATCAGCCTTTACCGCGTATCTCGCCAAAACCATTCAAGGGATTCCTAGGCCTTTGGGGAATGAACCTTGAGACCACCTCCGCCCCAAATTCCGAAAAACATCCAGAAATTCCAAAGTTCTAAAACCGAAATAAACATCCCAACATACCATGGCATCTGGAAAAAGGCTAGGATAGGTTGAAATCCACTGTCATAACTCAACAATACCATGCCACCATTAACAAGAGAACCATACACCAACATGAAAAGCCATGCATGTCCAATCCAGCTAGGAAATGACACATGAAAAAGGTTACCTGCAAGTATTCCTATTGAAGTTTCTTGATCCTTCTTTTCTTTCCTTGATCCTTGCTTGATTTTCCTTTCCTTCCCTTGCTTTTCCTTTTCCTTTGCTTGCTTTCCTTTCCTTGCTCCAAACTAGAGTGCTCCAAGAAAACTCTAAGTGACTGGGAGAGAGAGAGAGAGAGAGAGAGAGAATAATGAGATAGCTCCAAACTTGAACTAATAAAAGCCATGAATCGATCCTCGAAAGCCTTTTTATGCATGAGGCCTCTAATTTCTTCATTTTCCATTATTTTCCTTCAATTTCCTCCTCACATGCAACCTTTGACCTTTTACCTTCCGTTTCTCTTGATTTCCTTTATTTTCATAAATAAATGTGCCAAAATGCCTTTTTTCCTTTTAATGGCTTTGCCTTAGCCTTTTCCAATTTCCTTAGCCATAACACACATCTAGTGATGCCCAATAGGATATCTTTGCCCAAAATTCATTTTGGAATACATGTTCCTTACCCGTGGTCTTATTTTGCCTTTATTTACTTTTTTTACATGAAGTTTTCACTAGGGTTGTTACAGAACCCTCCCCCTTGGGGAACACCATCCTCAATGTTAAACCACACCAAGACCTGGGCAAAAACGTTAAAAATAAAACATACTACCTATGAAGCTTCATAGCTTAGCTCATTGCAATATTTACAATGAAGAGCCTCCTCAAAAGTACAACATCATGACAACATGGCAACATAATAACCATACTGCTTATTGGAGCTTTGTAACTTAGCTCACAACAGTATTTACATCCATATACATATACATATAAAAATATCAAAAAATCAACAAAACATATGCCAAACATAAACCAACATCAATCCAAAACTGCTTTGCCTCAATTGGCAAACAATGAAGGATATAGGGCCCACATCTGATCTGTCATCTCCTATGTAGCTTCTTTAGGCCCAAAGTGATTCTACTTCATTTTAACTTGCTCTATGGTTCTCTTCCTAAGCTTGAGATGTTTCTGTTGTAATATGCATTGAGGCTCCGGCTAGAACTCTCCTTCTTACTCTACCCACAATACAGTCTGATCAATAACATGATCGACATCCTTTATATACTTCTTAAGCAATGAAATATAGAAAACATCATGGAATTTCATTGTTAGACGCAGTGCAATTCGATATGCCACTAGTCCAATCCTCTCAAGGATCTCAAAAGGCCTGAAATACCGTGGTGCCAACTTAGCACATGAACCAATCCTCAAAGGGATTTTCTTGGGCTTGATGTGAAAATACACATGCTCCCCAACCTAAAACTCCTTGAACACCTTGTGTTGATATGCATAACTCTTTTGTATATCCTATGCTACCTTTAGATTATTATTTATAACCTACATTTCCCACTCCATGTCCATTAACATGTCCAGTCCAATAAGTACCTTGTTCACTGGATCACTCCAGCCGATGGGAGTGTTACAACTTTGTCCTTACAACTCCTCAAAAGGACTCGTCCTCAAGGAATCCTCACAACCATTATTGTATGCAAAATCCACCAATGGAAGATACTCCTCCCATTTCCTCTGTTAGTACATCACGTACATCCTCAACATATCCTCTAAGATCCTGTTGACCCTCTCTGTCTAACCATCTATTTGCATATGATAAGTTGTACTGAAGTCCAAATCTATAACCAAGCCTGCAAATAGCTCCTTCCAAAACTTGGAAGTGAATTTTTCATCCCTATATAACACAATCTTCTTTGGAACACCATTTAGTCACACTATTTCTTTGATAACCACCTGTGCTACCTCACTGATTGAATATGTAGTCTTCACCAAAATGAAGTGAGCTACCTTGCTAAACCTATTAACCATGACCATAAGAGAACCATGCTACCTCACTGTTATCGAAAGACCTATGACAAAATCCATGGAAATGACCTCCCATTTCCATTTTAGAATTGCAATAGGCCATAGTAGACCATCTGGATGCTTGCATTCTGCCTTTACCTACTGATAGTCTAAACATCTAGCCATGAAATCTGCCATTTCCTTCTTCAAATTCGACCAATAGTAAAAATTATTCACCACCGTCAATGTCTTTTGATATCCTATATGACCTTAATATAGTTTCACATGAAATTCCCTCAAGATAATATTCTTAAGCTCACTACAATTCAACACATAGATCCTATCTCGAAACCTCATCAAGCCATCTACCATGAGACAATAGTCTGCATCCTAATCCCCTATACTTGTACCTCACCTATACCTGTACATGTACTTTGCTGTAACTTATGCATAATCTCCATTTATTTGTCATCCTACCATCTTGCCTGCAATATCCTATCCTGTAACTATGTCCCGTAGGAGCTTATAACTGTTATATGATTTAGTTGTACCTTGTTGCTATGAGAATCTACAACCTAGTTCTCCTTCCCTTTGATGTATCTGATCTTGAATTCAAACTCACTAAGGGTAGCTAACCATCTATCTTGCATGGCATGAAAATTCAGCCGATCAAACAAATACCTCAAGCCATTGTGATCGCTCATCAATGTAAACCTCCTACCAAGAAGGTAGTGCCTCCACATCTTCAATGCATGTATAATCGCTGCTAGCTCAAGATCACGAGTTGGATAGTTTTGTGCATGCTCATTCAGTCTATGTGACTCATAGCACACTACTAGTTCTTATTACATGAGAACTCCACCAAGTCCCCTCTCGCAAGCATTTGTACACACTACAAACTCCTTGTCTGGATCCACAATTTTTAGCACTGGTGTATGTGTCTACAATTGCTTAAGCTACTCAAAACTATCTTCACATTTCATCGTCCATTCAAAGTTCTTATCTTTTCGCTTCAATAATGTGATAGGATATGCAATGTGTGAGAATTTCATGATGAACCTCCTTTAGTAACATGCCAATCCCATCAATGATCTCACCTCATCTACATTCTTAGGAGTTTCCCATTCCATGCATGGATCATTGTACTCTCTCTTTGCTAAACATATGACCCTTATCTTTTCTGGATCTACTATTATGCCTTCCTTGGAGACACCATGTCCCAAGTAGTGTACCATTTCCTTCTTCAGATTCGACCAATAGTAAAAATTATTCACCACCGTCAATGTCTTCCAATATCCTATATGACCTAAATACAATTTCACATGAAATTCCCTCAAGATAAGCTTCTTGAGCTCATTGCAATTTGGCACATAGATCCTATCTCGAAACCTCACCAAGCCATCTGCCATGAGATGATAGTCCGCATCCTAATCCCATGCATCATAATCCCCTGTACTTGTACCTTCACCTGTACTTGTACATGTACTCTGTTTTAACATGTGCATAATCTCCATGTATTTGCCATCCCACTGTCTTGCCTGCAATATCCTATCTTATAACTCTGTACCATAAGAGCTTATAACTGTTATATGATTTATGCGTACCTTGTTGCTAAGAGAATATACAACCCAGTTCTCCTTCCCTTTGATGTATCTAATCTCAATTTCAAACTCACTAAGGGTAGTCAACCATCTAGCATGTCTGGCATGCAGATTTGGCTGATCAAACAAATACCGCAAGCCATTATGATCGCTCATCAAGGTAAACCTCCTACCAAGAAGATAATGCCTCCACATCTTCAATGCATGTATAATCGTTGCTAGCTCAAGATCATGCATTGGATAGTTATGCACATGCTCATTTAGTCTATGTGACTCATAGCACACTACATGTCCTTCTTGCATGAGAACTCCACCAAATCCCCTCTTGCAAGCATTTGTACACACTACGAACTCCTTGTCTGGATCCACAATTTTTAGCACTGGTGCATGTGTCAACAACTTCTTAAGCTACTCAAAACTATCTTCACATTTCGTAATCTATTCAAAGTTCTTATCTTTCTGCTGCAGTAATGTGATAGGATATGCAATGCATGAGAATTTCTTGATGAACCTCCTTTAGTAACATGCTAATCCCATCAATGATCTCACCTCATCTACATTCTTAGGAGTTGGCCATTCCATGGTGGCCCTTATCTTTTTTGGATCTACTGTTATGCCTTCCTTGGAGACAACATGCCCCTAGTAGTGTACCTCAATATGAAAGAAGTTGCACTTGCTAAGCTTAACATACAGCTGATGTTGTCTTAGTAATCTCAACATTGTTAATAAATGTTCAACATGTTCTTCCTCATTCTTAGAATATATCAATATGTCATAAATGAATACAATAACACACTTTTCCCAATAAGGACACAACACACTATTCATCAAACACATGAATGTAGCTGGAGCATTAGTCAAATCGAATGGAACAACAACAAACTCATAATGCCCATACTTGGTCTTGAATGTAGTCTTGAAGATATCCTCTTCCGTGATGCGTACTTAATGGTATCTCGATCTCAATTTGATCTTAGAGAACATTGTTGATCCCTTTAGTTGATCAAACAAATCATAAATCCTCGACAATGGGTACATGTTCTTGACCATTACCTTGTTCAGCTACCTGTAATCAATGCACAATCTAAGAGTACCATCTTTCTTCTTTATCAACAACATTGGTGTACCCCAAGGTGATACACTAGTTTGATGTATCCCTTTTCCAACATTTCCTTAAGCACCAAATTTAACTCTACCAACTCAGGTGTGCTCATCCTATAAGGTGCTTTCGATGCTGGAGTTGCCCCTATCACTAACTCAATAGAAAAGTCTACTTCCCTGTGAGGTGGAAACTCTGTAATGACCTCAAGAAATACATCCCTGAACTGCTGTAAAATTGGGTACCTGCTCAACACATCAACATCCTCAACCTCCTTACCCTTGTCACTAGAAATGTGTACTGCAAACATCACACAACATTTTCTGCAACTACGCTTAGCCTACATAGTGGTAACCATCCTCATTGATGTAAGCTTCTTCTTTCCCTAAAAGGTCCTCTTTTCCCCACCATCATCCACACACTCAATGGAATTGTCGAATAAATCCTCTTTGGTTTTGTGAAGGTATAGCCAATCCATACCCAAAATCATACTATACAAACCCAATGGAAATACATTCAAATGCGTTGTTGTAGACATACCATTTAACTCAAATACACAAACTCTTACTCAATGGTTAAATCACTTCTTTGTACCTATAGCCAACTGTACCAACCAAGATTTTGCATGCACTTATTTTCTCAAACCACACTTATCCACTAGGTCAAGATTAATATAACTATAGTTAGATCCAGGATTAATCAAAATAGTAACAACTTGATCACAAATATTACCGTCCATATTAATGATCGACGTTTGATGATCTGCCTGCCTATTTTCCACATCTGCATAAATTCGAGGAATTCTATGACCAACATCACCAACTGTATGCACCTCCTGAGCATTGTAGATCTGGGGTCTACTACCACTCTGATACTACAGACAATCCCTCTTATGATGATCCTTATCACATATCCAACACTGTAATGGTTCCCTACCATAGCCTCTAGCTTGCTTCTCTCCATGTCCCTTCTCAACTGTATTGAATCTCTTGTAAGGAACTGCATTATCTTTCTCACTTTCAACTTGAGGTATTCCTTGCTTTGGTGTCCATTTTCTTTTAGCTTTGTCGTTTCTCTTCAAGTCATATTTTGGCTCAACTTTGCGCTTCGACTACTCATAAAAATTCTTCAACTTTCGAATGGCCTCCTCCAACAATCTAGGCTCATCGAACTCGATACGGTCTCTATATTCAACTGAAAATCCACTGATGAATCTCTGAACCTTGGCCTTCTCCTCTCTGAGGCAAGGCACATATCTCAACAGCTCCAAAAATCTACTAGTATACACCTTATATGTCACAGAACTCATCTGCAACTCATAAAAATCCTTAGCTCTATCATCGTAATACCTCTCAAACAAGCACTTCTTCCTAAAGAGCCTTTCAAACGCATTCCAAGTTAAATCATCCTCATGTATGTCCTTTCACATCTTCCCACCAAATATTTGTTTTACCTTTGAGACTAAAAAGGGCTATCCTTTCTTTCATGTTTTCTGAGTAATCATGCAATCTAAATAATTTACTCATGCCAAGAAACCAAGCCTCTGCATCTTGTGATTTCTTCATCTCTCCATCAAAGGTAGGTGGCTTTGTCTTCTTGAACTCATCTAGAAAGTATCCCTTATCATTTCTCCTATACAGATGATAATGATGACGATCATGATGTCTATTAGAACCAGAACTAGAGTAATACCTGTGTCTGTCACCCCTCCTATCCATAGTGTCCAACATCCTGCCATCTCTGATAGTGCCATATCTATCTGACCTATGTCTACTATGAGACCTACTTCCATATGCTCCATTATTTTTTTCCTCGTGTCTATGGTTGATCCGAAGAGGCCCTTGTCGTTGCAAATCTGAAAAACTCTGAAGTAATATTGCATTCAATGTTACTTGCTTCTCTTGTGCCTGCATAATTTTGTGATTATCTGCTTTGTAACTCCTTATTTCTTCCTTCAGGCTTCTCATTGTGTCTTCCAAGTTAGAAGAGTGCCCCACACCACGCTTCCCATCTGACACATAGGGGGATTCTATGTAGTCTACCACCTTGATAGCCATATAATCTCTTTCCTGCAAGGCATATTATGTCAGCTAAACCAAATCACCATAAATCAACATACCTTAGCATAACTCAGGGAGGATACCTTGTCTGCAAGATCATCAAATCAACATGATGCATGTACAACATAGCCATAATAACATATAAACATATATCAATAAGTGCATCAACACATAACCATCATACTAACTAGGGTCCAGTCATCAATGCAAGACCATATCAACAATGCATGCTATGACCTCATGCATGACAACAACCATTACTCTAGAATACACATTGCCTCATGCAACTATCCACTTGCACAAGCAATGCCTAAGCAAATACACATACACATAACCGCATGTAGTTGAACATAAGCGATCAATTCTTGTAATCAACCTACAAGACTGATGCATGTAATCAAATAACCAAGAATGCAACCCAACATACAAGGATGTAATAAATCTACATATAATTATATAACCAATCATATACTCATGACAATGCATTCCATAAAATCAACATTAAATCCCTCATTATACCCTTACAAATACCATGATCAATATGATGTAGTGCAACAAGCACATGGAACGCAAGTGTAAGAGCCACACATGTAACTGACATGCATGCATGACCAACACATTCACCCATATCTATAACACTAGATATCACCCAAAGAGAGTGTAACCATTCTATGATACCAATCTATAACACCCCCTCCCAGGTCTAACCAAAGTAACCATGCCAATCGGGTTAAACATGAGGAGAGATGCTGCTACAATCAGATTTGACATCCTATGTCACCTTAAGGAAGTGGAATCGATGGAACATCACATACAATCATCCAACATCATTAACAAAACCCTTAAGAGACAAGTCAACCACTCAAACAGCCTGTCCTTGGGTCCCACTGCTATTCAGAAACTCTTATACCATAGTTGTTCTCAAGCTATGGGCAAGGGAGTGGCCAGCAACCTAAAGTCGCTCTCACAGTCCTTCCTGCGAGCAATTTTGGACCAGAATTGCTAGTTTTGTGCCAGTGACCTTGGGATTCAAGCCACTTTTCTAGCCTAGAATCCTAGCCTCTACCTAGAAATTTTTGTAGCTTCCAAAATTCATTAAAAACATAATAACAATGTTGATCAATCAAAAATCACCCTCAGGACTAGGCCTAAGCATACCCAACCGGGACTGACATTTTGTCAAACACTTGGAAATAATGCAACCTACATGTCTAGAATACAAGACAGAACATAAATGACTGACACTACATATGAAGCATAACTAGAAGGATCACCTCCCTCTCCATTGAACTAATACATAACCAATTAGGTCTTACATCCATCCATTTAACAATTACAAGTAAATATATGAAATAACCATGACATGAACCATTCATTCAACCATGCTTATAACCAGCATAAAACCGTATAAATAACAGAGATATGACAACCATTAAATCCACATATAAATAAGTGCAAAAATAAGAGAACTCAGCTTTTATTAATCATAGGCAAATCTAATCAGGGTCAGGACTTCCACGTACCACCTAACCATAGACATGGTTGAACCAAATCTCTCTTTAAGCCAGTCACCCTCGTGCCATATTCCAAACATGACTGTGGGATCTCATAGAACAACCAAGGGAATCCAAAGGTAAACCACCTCAACCCTCACCAAACTATGATCACACCAAAATTGGTGCTCTGATCAAAATTGAATAGAACTTGGAATGTCATCTGGAATCCATCACTATCCTTAAGGAATTTCCCGTCTCCTTATCTCTCAAGCTTTACCACAATCCAAATAGGGATCACTAGGCCCTAAACTAAGACTTCTCCCTTAGGTTTTACTATGTATCCCACCAAAACCGGTCAAGGGATTCCTAGGCCTTTGGGAATGAACCTTGAGACCACCTCCACCCCAGATTCTGAAATCCATCCGACAATTCCAAAGTTCTAAAACTGAAATAAACATCCCAACATACCATGGCATCTGAAAAAATGTTAGGCGAGGCTAAAATCCATTGTCATAACCTGACAAAACCATGCCACCGACAACAAGAGAACCATACCCCAACATGCAAAGCCATGCATGTCCAAACCAGCTAGGAAATCACACATGAAAAAGGTCACCTGCAAGTTTTCCTACTGAAGTTGCTTGATCCTGCTTTCCTTTCCTTGATCTATGCTTTCTTTTCCTTTCCTTTGCTTGTTTTTCTTTTTCCTTTGCTTTCTTTCCTTTCCTCGCTCCAAACTAGAGTGCTCCAAGAAAACTCTAAGTGAACAGGATAGTGAGAGAGAGAGAGAGAGAGAATAATGAGAGAGCTCCAAACTTGAACTGACAAAGCCATGAACTAATCCTCATAAGCCTTTTTATGCATGAGGTCTGTAATTTCTTCATTTTCCATTATTTTCCTTCAATTTCCGCCTCACATGCAACCTGTGACCTTTTACCTTCCTTTTCTCCTAATTTCCTTTATTTTCATAAATAAATGTGCCAAAATGCATTTTTCCCTTTTAATGGCTTTGCCTTAGCCTTTTCCAATTTCCTTAGCCAAAACACACATTCAGTGACGCCCACTAGGATATCTTTTCCCAACATTCATCTTGGAATATATGTCCCTTACCCGTGTTCTTATTTTTCCTTTATTTACTTTTGTTACAAGAAATTTTCACCGGGGTTATTACATATCATGTATTTTGTATGAAATGCAATATGTATCTCTTCAACATGACACTTATATGTATCTCATGTTAGGTTTGGGGCATCCTCACTTTGTCACTTGGCTTACCAAGTTTGGGAAATCCATTTGCCTCTTAGTTGATTATATCCTATTGTCACCATGACTTTTGATCCTATTTTGAGTCATGCTGCCAAATTCCATAGTTGTGTTGCTGATATGCTCAATTGAAGTCACACCTACAAGTTCAAACCACTTATACTTTGTTTTACTTTCTTTGCATCAATCCTGAATCACTCTTGCCAACTTTGCGAAATCCTATGTTTCATGTCAATGATGTGGGAAACATTATGGATCTCCTTCGACGGATTACTTCTTGTCGACTTGATCTAGGTGGATATTGGTGGCCACCTTCCTATCCCACTTGGACCCCCACCATTGTCTCTTTCAATTTTTTAGTTTCCTTATTTGTAGCACAATTTACTATTTTTGGCTGTTTTTCAGGTCCTGAACTTTCAGAACCATTTTGAGGCCCTAAACGAGGTATCATACGCGTCAAGGAGAGATAATATGACCAAGTTACAACCCTGAGAAGTTGGCTACCCAACTAACCCCAACTGGGCCCATAAACTCTTGGTGTTACGCCTCCTCAGGTTAAGGCTTTGGTTGTTTAGGGTTTTCTCTTATTGTTCAATAATAAGTCCCTTAAGCCTCATTGTAACTCAGTTCAGAGGCATGTAGCCACCACATCTCTTGTCAGAGATAAACTACCATCGCCTGAGCTAGTCTTATTTCCATTATGTTTGTAAGCATATTTCAGTATTTGATATTAATGAAATGAAGTGTCATTTCTTCTGCATATTTGTACTTATGGTTATATCTATAATTTGTTGTGTTCCTATTTAAATCTGGATCAATGGTATCGAAGCAGTCTGCTCTTTCTCTGTTTTTCTTTGCATGTTCCCAACGAGGTCGGGATATAAGGAGTTAGGGCTTGAACTAGTCAAACTTTTGCAAGACCAGCCTCAAAAATCCCGATGGCCTCCCATGGCGAATGAAAAGAAAGACGAGGGAGCATGAGTTCCTATCAAAATATTGCTTGAGGAAGCCCTCGAGCAACAAAGGAATGCAATGATGCACAACTTCACCCAAATCCTTCAGCGACTACCCAGGGGCAATGCATCTACTTCTAGCAACTACTCTGGAAGATCCACAACCTTTAAGGTAAAAGTTAACTTTGACATTACCATATTTGAGGGTTAGATAGATGCAGATGTCATAGATAAATGGTTGAATATGGTAGAAGGATCCTCGCAAATCCCGATGTCCTCCCATGGTGAATGAAAATAAAGATGAGGGGGCAGAAGATCCTATCAAAATATTGCTCAAGGAAGCCCTCGAGTGACAAAGGAATGCGATGATGCACAACTTTGCCCAGATCCTTCAGTGACTACCTAGGGGTGACACATCTACTCCCATAAGCTACTCTGGAAGCACCACACCGTTTAAGGTAAAAGTTTACTTTGACATTACCATATTTGAGGGTCAGATAGATGCAGATGTCATAGATAAATGGTTGAATATGGTAGAAGGATATTTTTCTGTTCATTATTTTTCCAGCGGGGAAAATATCACTTTTTCACTTCTCAAAGTCACCCCCCACTTCAAGGACTAGTAGGAAACGTACTACAAGTAGAAGGATGAAAGTACAACTTCATTGTTTTCAGCCACACCCACTTGGAATTCATTCTAGGATGCCATCAAGGAGCAGTACTACCCTGTTAGAAGTTATGAGGATAAATGCATAAAGTGGACCATGCAGTGGCAGGGAAGGGACCAAGATGTGCCAAAGTTTACCAATTTTTTTCATAACCTTCGCACAAAGTTGGGTATCAAGGATTCTGAGTGGAATTTGGTACACAAATACCACGACTACCTACATAGGTACATCCAGGATGAGATGGAGTTCTTGGACATCTCCTCACTTGGCACGATGTACCAATACCCTGTCAAGATCAAGTATAATTTTAAACAGAAGAAGCGAGACTTTGGATCTGCGAATCTGAAGCAATGAAAAGATGCCCCCAAACCACAAAACAAGGGACCAAGCCAATATGGGGTGACTCAAGACAACCTGTTAGAGCCGCAATAAAAGAACACCACCACAAAGTCAAAGAAGGACATAGGAAAGTGGTGTGAGTTCCATAAGAGCCCCACTCACAACACAAGTGAGTTTCGGGCCAAGAAATCATCGGTGGATGAGTTGAAGGCTTCAGACCCAAATGCATGTTCCAACTCTAAGTCAGTACCCAACAAGAGGAATGACAAAGGGGAACAGATTATTTATGCGGAGCCCAGTGCCACTATTTCCACTACCAAGACCTAGGAGGATGAGCCCGAAGATCTAGAGGAAGGGGAACGTCTCTTCCACTCACAGATGTGGGTGAAGCGTTCTTCGCTGCAATTCATTGTCAATAGTGGGAGCGAAGAGAACCTCATTTCAGTAGAGGTTGTGAAGCATTTAGGCCTACCGATTCCCCCACACCTACAATCGTATAGTATCAGGTGGCTTCACCAAGGATGAGGTCTTTGAGTCAGCCAACAGTGTCCCCTCCCCTACAGCATCAAGCCCTTCACAGATGAGGTATTGTGTGATGTTTCTCCTCTTGATGTTTTTGATATATCGTTAGGACAACCATACATGTGGAAGCGACATGTTGTATATGAGTCTAGACCTCGCTCTATGATTATTTATTTTGGTAATTCATTATACAAGATAACATAGGTAGCCCCACCTAATGCCACCTCTTTGATCTCTGCTAAGAAATGCAGTAAGATCATCTCCCTGACTAGGAAATTCATTTTATTTCTGGTTCACTCTCAAAGTAAGGGGAATATCATAGCCACATCCATGGCCCTTAGGAAGGGTTAATCCATGCATTAGAAGTAGGTGGATACGATCATGAAAGAATACAAGGACATCTTCTCCCCACCCACAGGGGTACTGTTTCACTATTAAGTCAAGCATTCATTTGATCTGACTCCCAGAGAACCTCTACCCAACAGGCCGATATATCATCATTCCATTGTGGAAAATGCCAAGTACAAGCAGCGACATGATCAACATCAGGTGTCACACAAGTTTTAGGTGGGTGAAAAATTTTGGTTGCATTTGTAGAAATAGTTCCTTACTAGAGTCCATCACCCATCAGAAGCTTAGACCACTCTAATATGGTCCTTACACCATTACCAAAGATGTGGGAGACAATGATTTGGAGTGAATCATTTCCCATTCCTTGGCTTGCACCCAGTCTTAAATGTGGACCGCCTTCGACTATGCTTCCCAACATTACTCGACACATCAGACATAGAAAAACAACTCACACTAGCAGAAGTTTCCTCATCTCATGGAGGAACTCAACGTAATGGGCACCATTGCGGCCCAACTAACCCTATGGGGCCCATAAACTCTTGGTGTTACATCTCCTCGGGTTAGGGTTTTGGTTGTTTAGGGTTTTCTCTTATTGTTCAATAATAAAAATGCCCTTGAGCCTCATTGTAACTCAGTTTAGAGGCATGTAGCCGCCACATATTTTCTTAGATATAAGCTACCATCGCCCGAGCTAGTATTATTTCCATTATGTTTGTAAGCATAAATTAGTATTTTCTATTAATGAAATGTAGTGTTATTTCTGTTGCATATCTATATTTATGGTTATATCTGTAATTTGTTGGGTTCTTATTTAAATCGGAATCATGACTCCAACTCATTATTTGGGAAGATGATCTAGTAACTCCCCTTCAGTACCTTAAAGCTTTCATGCCTCAATGATAGGTTCATCGCATTCAACGATAGGTTCACATCACTGGCCTTTGATCGAATCATTCTGCAAGCTTTTGACTTCGGCTTCATTGTCCATGCTTGTGGATTGTGTCTTTGTAATTTGAGAGCCATTGTCATTATTGGTGGTTTCTCTCATGCGTGTTAATAGTTTACATCATTGGTGAGTAATCAGGTGGTTTATACCATGTTCAACTACAACCCATTTATTCGCATGGTAAGATTTGTACTTTGGTTGCATAGAGGCAGAGATGAAGACTCTATGTTTCGTTTGAAAAATCCAGGCTGCGTGGAGTTATTAAGTATTCATGATTGTAAACATGATCCTTTCTAGTCAGATGGTTGTGTCCATGTCGTGGATCCATGTATTGTTAGATGCTTACACCTTAAGAAAACTTACATCAAAGATGTCATATATATTATATTATGTTTTATTTGTAGATCTCCTAATGGTGGTTCTCTAAGTCCTTGCCTTTGCTTGTAAATAACTTCAACCACCACTTCTTTTTCTGACTTCATGCTTTAGGAGGCATCTGTTATATAGTACTTTGTCACACTCCTAGTCTCATATCTCGAAGTGTGACACTTTGTGTCGTCAATGTCGCAAGTATCATAAAGTGATGAAAGTCATTAAAAATAATGTATTCACCATGAAACATGTTTGGAAAATCCCTGAAGAAAAGGAAGAAAACTTGCCTTGAAAGCATTCCGAAGAGGATGTCAAAAACCTTGTTTTGCAAGCCCAACACTACTTTTATCAGGAAAATTTGTGCTAGTAACCTCTAGCATCACATATGTCCAGTGTTTCCAGTGCTACTTTTATCAAGCAAATCCACATTGGTCCTCTTCACACATTTTTTCCCAAAATGTAGGAGAAGCTTCTCTTACTAGAAGACTCAAGAACGATAATGTGGTTTCAGGTGAATCAAGATTGGAATGAGAACTCCCAATCCTGGACCTAGATCATACTTTCATGGATCTCTCCCTTGAGCTGTGGAACTCCTCCCTCTTTTCATGGATCCTCAACTCCCTCTCCTTCCCTATAAATGAATTTCCCACCATCCACCAATGGTTGGTTGGTTGCCATCCTATTGCTTAATTATGCCCAATTGCTGCCCATTTGCAAAGGAGAAAAGTGTCTGAAGGCTAAGGCTTGGACTTGGAATGTCACTTGAAGGAGGCTTCCAAAATCAAAGCTTCATTGATTGTAATGCTCCCATTTTCATCTATTAATAATACAATATATGCATTTTTTGAATTAGTGACAGGACAATCCAGAGTATGAACATTTTTATACCAACGTTTCAAATCCCAAATGGGATCCATCATCAGGATTTTAGAATGATGATAAAAGAAGAGCTTCATAGGGAATAAATAATAATGAGGAAAAACTTTTTAGGGAACCACACACTGTCGGCTTGGACAATAATTTCATTTAATTTTATTTTAGTTTAAAAATTTTTCCTTTTATTTTTATTTATTTATAAATTACTTTAAACTAGAACTAGAACTAAAAGCAAAATTAGATTAATGAACTAAAATATAATAATTTCCATATAAATTGATTTAATTAATAATTTCCATATAAATTGATTTAATTGATTTAAATCAACTTATATGGAAATTATTATATTTTAGTTCATTAATCTAATTTTGCTTTTAGTTCTAGTTCTAGTTTAAAGTAATTTATAAAAATAAAAATAAAAATAAAAGGAAAAATTTTTAAACTAAAATTAAATTATTGTCCAAGCCGACAGTGTGTGGTTCCCTAAAAAGTTCTTCCTCATTATTATTTATTCCCTATGAGGCTCTTCTTTTATCATCATTCTAAAATCCCGATGATGGATCCCATTTGGGATTTGAAATGTTGGTATGAAAATGTTCATACTGTGGATTCTCCGGTCACTAATTCAAAAGATGCAAACCACAGATCTCTTAAATCCAAAATATATGCATTCTTTCCATAAGTGTGTTAATTATTGTTAATTATTGTCCATTTATTGTGATGCTCCTTGATCTGTTACATAATTTGTATTAGAAAATGTTATGCTTCATATATATTTTTTTTGTCTCCACTTGATCTTTCTTGTAGGCACTCATCTACACTAGTGAAGAGGAGATCGTGATTTTAGAAGCCAAAGAGTCAAGCTCGACATCAAGGCTATTAGCATTAGAGAGAGGTAGGAGATCTATCTTCCTTTGCATTTTTTAGTATGAATTAGGAAAGATTGCATGTAGTTGTCTTCTGTAGTTGCTAGATCCTCCCATAGGACTAGAGGGATAATTTCTGTCCGTAGAAAGGATTGCCTACCAACACTTATTGCCCATTTCTTTCTCAACTAGTGCCTTGAATTATACAAACTTGGAGAATTTCTCATCTTTCTTCTGCATGAAGAAGATCCAGCACTTCAGTGAGAATTCATCAATAGAAATGAAAAAATATTTGTGCCTGACAGTGGAGGCTATCGATAAAGGTCCACAAACATTAGAGTGGATCCTTTCACGGAATGCATGTGCTTTGTTGTCCTGATCATGGAATGTGGATTTTTTGTACTTCCCCAAGGTACATCCTTTGCATACATCCTACTACTCAAGTGCTCCTTTAGGGAGGCTTGTGGTTATCTGCTACATGATCTTTAAAGCACCATGATGAAAATGGCCAAGTATTCTATGCCAAAGCTCACCAACATCACACATATGCACCTTCTCCACCTTTGTGCTCAATACAATACAATCCTCCACATCTAGATTGTACAGGTTCTTCACACGAACCCCAATCTACTTCACCTATCTCATGGCTATGTGTCTTAGAAATGGCTTTCCTTTCCTGAAGGTCACATCATAACTACGGTCTTCCAAAACTGCAACAAATATGAGATTTTTCTTTAGGCCTGGAATGAACATGACATCCTTGAGCTTGAGGGAGGAGCCTGACTCCCAATGAAAAGGTGACTATAAAAATCACGGTCATGCTATAACTTCCATCGTCCCCCATCTCAATGTTTATCTGTGAATATTTATCCTCCAGGTCACTGAAAAAATCTCTATTTCATGTCATGTGGAATGATGCACTTGAGTCCAAGTACCACACCCTCCCCATCACTATGCTAGCCATGCATGTAATGAGGGTAAATTCAAGCTCAATTTGTGAAACCAAAGCTTCACATGTTTCTCCTCTTGAGGTCTTTTTGCTTGCCTTCTTGTGTGGACACTTTGTGGCATAGTGCCCAAAGTCATGACAATGGAAGCATTTCATTTTTGATCAATCTTTCTTCTTACCACATTGAATGCATTTTGGTTTGGATTTGGATTTCTTCCCTTTTCCCTTCTTTTCTTTCTAGCCAATGCAAAGTTTTCTTCATCCTTTCCCTTGGATGAAGTCCCATATTTGGTATTATGCCTTACTTCCTCCGATACCAAATCACACCATAAGCACTCCCAACTTAGTAGTTTCTCCTTCCCATTCACCATATCTTGATAGTTATGCCATCTCTTGGGAAGACCCAAAAGGGCTAAGGTTACCAAGTCTTCTTCAGGGACAATAACACCAACTCTGCCAATTTCATCAAGACACTATGTAAATTGTAGATTTTTATTGTAGATTCAAACTGCAGATTGTGATATGCTAAAACCATTGACTTGAATCTACTCTACTCATCAGTGGAAAAAAAATTGTCTGATGAAATAACGAAACATAAAAGGAATCATTTCAATCACTCATAGCATAATAATTTATCTAGGGAAAGACTCAACTAAAAACCTCGTTATCTGTATATTGCATTAACTAGGAGATTTGAGAAGAAAATACAATGCTTGTTCAATCCGAACAATCTCTGCACAAGTGCAATCTCACTCACTGCTTCACAAACCATCTCAAGCCAATACTTAGCCAAATCTGCTGCCTGCCAAGCCCCTACTTCCTTGCGTTGTTCCCTTGGGAATTAGCCCGTATTTTATCGTGAAATTCCTCACTCATAACATCCCAATCCATCCATAGGCCTTCCTCTGATTTCATGCACCATCGATTTATTTTAGATGATTTTACAACTGATAGTACACTGTCCACGAACTCTAATTTCAACTGGGTGTTCCTCTGAAATAAAATTCATGAGTTATTTTTGAGTGAATTATCAATTATCTTATTGATCACTTCATGTGAATTAAATCCAATTTAATTCACTTGACCACTCACTAGTTCCTCCAATAGTTTGAACTAGTTTAACTGAGTTTAACTCAATTAAACTAAATTAAATAATTACAACTCAATAAGAACTCACCCTGAGCCCCTAAAATTTAGGGATCACTCTACATGACTCTAGATATACTTCCAAATAAAATTTACCATCCTAACTAAACTAACTTAACTTAGTTAACTACTACAAGCTGCTAGGAGAATAGAATCACAATTTAATTCCCAATTTATTTCAAGGACAAATTAAATTAGGATTTTCTTGTTGCTATTTTTAACACTCCCTTTCAATAAGAAAGGGATTAACTGCTACCCTGATCTTGCCTTTGTGAAACTTGAATTTTCATCTCGACAATGCCTTTGTAAAAATGTTTGCATCCTTCTCCTTTGTATGAATGTACTCCAACAACATGATTCTCCTCTGCACACAATCTCGTAGATGGTGTTTCTGGATGTCAATATGCTCATACCGATCATGAAAAAATGGATTCTCAGAGATTTTGATACAACTCTGATTATCACAGTAAATCATTTTTGGATCCATTTACTAACCAAACAACCCAACAAGGATATTCCTAATCCAGATAGCCTCACAAGTTGCTTGACTAGAAACCATGTACTCTGCTTCTGCCAAACTTAGTACAACTGATTTCTGCTTCATGTTGTACCAAGAAACTATTGCTGATCCAATACTAAAGATTCCCCCTAATGTCCTATTTTTGTCGGATGGACTTCCTACCCAAGCTACATCTATGAAGCCTTGAAGCTTCACTCCCTCTATTTGTCTATACCAAAGACCAAACTGTGTGGTGCCTCTGAGGTATCTCAGCACATGTTTAGCTACCTTCCAATACAGTTTGGTTGGCTTAACCATGGCTTGACTATGCTGGTTAACTACATAATACATGTTTATTCGTGTGTTCAAAAAATACATAAGTAAAACCCACAAGCTGTCTATAAATACTAGCCTCCACTACTTCACTTGAAGTAGCATCCTCCTTCCTCCATTTACCATCTAGAGGAGTCTAGATGGGTTTGTTGCTCTCCATGTGGAACTTCTTCAGTATCTCGTTGGCATACTTGCCTTGAGAGACAAACAGTTCCTCATATCCTTGCCATACTTCCATACCAAGAAAGTAATGCATGAGCCCCATGTCCTTCATCTCAAACTCTCTTGCAAGATCCTCCTTGCAAGACTTAATCATCGACATATAATAAAATAATCAACAATTTACCTTCAACCGCAATACGGTAAAGGTTCACATGTGCTTCACTTTTGGTGAAGCCCAACCCAGTGAAATAGCTGTCAATATTGGTGTACCAAGCACGGGGCGATTGTTTCAATCCATACAATGCTCACTTAAGTTTGCACACATGCGACTCTCTGTTGAAGGCCTCAAATCCTTCCGACTGCTCAATATACACCTCTTCCTCAATCATCTTGTTGATGAATGTTGTCTTTACATCCATCTAATGTATCTTCCATCCCATCTGCACTGACAATGCCAGAATAGATCTAATTGATGAGTACCTTTCTATAGGATCAAAAGTCTCATTGTAATCAATTCCTGCACCTGAGAGAATCCTCCGGCCACCACACTCTTTTCTATTGATTTATTTACCTTATAAATCCATATAGAACTCAAAACTAACTTGTTTTCTAGTCTTGGGACCACCTCCCAAACACTATTTCTGATAATGGAGTCATACTCATCAATCATGGCATTGACCCACACTGGTTGCTACACTGATTCTTCATATGAGGATGGCTCAATCTCTACATTCTCGCTCATTAGAGCCATGTAGCTAGTGTATCTCTATAGTGACCTCCTTTGCCTCCACCTTGATGTGGGTGCTCCCACATTCTCTCTAGCATCGTACGATAACCTATCGGCCTCTTTAGTCCACTTTCTCCCATCCCTATGAGTCTCTTCATGAGTGGGTGGTTCCACTTTCTACTCCTTTGCATGTGGTTGCTCCACATCATCCTTGGGTTCCTCCCTTGGAGGTAAAAGATCATCAACTGCATGTAACTAAAGCTCCCAATCAAGGGAACATCTCATTGCCTTATCTTCATCGAACTTTACATCTCTATGAACCAACGTCATCATGTTGGATGGCAGGTACACCTGATAGTTGTGAGGTGTATCAATGTACCCCACAAATATGCCCAAATCAACTGTTGGCTCTATCTTTTTCTGTAACATGGCAGTAGACTGATAAACCAAAGATCCTGAAGTGTTCCACATCTAGTTTCTTCCCTGTAAAAGCTTATTCTGGTGTACTCATCTCGAGAATATGATGTGGGCTTATGTTCTGCAACTAAATAGTTGGGTTGCATGCTTCAACCCACAAGTGCAATGGTAGGCCCTGATAATGTAACATTGCATGTACCACTCCCACAATACTTTTTTTCTTCCTTTCATCCACCCAATTATGATGTGGGTTATGAGGTGCTATAAACTCCCTTCGAATGCCTTGTGAAGCACATAAGTTCTTGAATTCATTCGACACATATTATCCACCATTATCGCTTCTGAGAGATTTAACTTTCCTGCCAGTATATTTATTGACAAGTGCTTTAAATTCACAAAATTTACCAAATTTCTTATATGTATGAAGAAAATCCAACACTTACAAGAAAAAACATCAACAAATATTACATAATACCTATGCTTGGCCATGGATGTCGTCAATAATGGTCCACGCACATCTGAGTGAACTCGATCAAGGATCGCTTGCACTCGACTGTCTTTATCATGAAAGGAAGCTATGGTGTAATTCTCCAATGTACACCCTTTGCATGTGTCTCTTTGTTCTAGTGTACCTTTGGGAAGTCCCGTAGAAATTTTTTGCATGATATTCAAAGCTTCATGGTGCAAGTGACCAAATCTTCTATCCCACGACTCACCAATGTCTCGACTCTGCACCTTCTCTTCTTTAGTTCTCAAAGCAGTGTAGTCTTCTACCTCTAATTTATATAGGTTCTTCACTCAAACCCAAATATCCTTCACCTGTCATGTGGCTATGTGACAAAGGAAAGCCTTTCCCTTACTAAATATCACATCATAGCCTCGATCCTCCAACATGGCAACATAAACTAAGTTATTCTTCAAACTTGAAACATACATGACATCTATCAATGTGAGGGGAGAACCGAACTCCCTCTGAAAGGTAAGAGTACCGATGGTGGTCACAATAGACCTCTCATCATTTCCCATCTCGATGTGCATCTGGAGGTCCTTCTCCTCCAAATTACTAAAGAGCTCTTTGTTGTCGGTCATATGGAATGAGGCCCCACCATCCAGGTACCATACACTACCCATCACCAATGACACCATGCAAGCAGTGAGGGTGAAATCCAATTCGAATTTTGAAGCAAGGGCTTCATCTCTCGCTCCTCTTGAGGGATTCTTACCGGCCTTCTTGTGCAGACACTTTGTGGCATAGTGTCCTTGCTCGTGACAGTGAAAATATTTAATTTTCAACATGTCCTTCTTCTTGCTGCCCTGAATGGAATCTGATTTGCAATGGGATGAATTCCCCTTCCCTTCCTTCACCTTTCTAGTTAAGGCACAATTCTCCTCGTCATCATGCTTTGATGAGGATCCGTCTCTCGTTTTACGTTGAATCTCTTCATGTACCAAGCCAGACCACAATCACTCCCACTCTGTTAGCTTCTCCTTCTCATTAACTAAGTCTTGGTAGCTATGCCATCCCTTGGGAAGTCCTAGAAGTGATAGGCTCACTAGATTGTCTTCTACAATAGTAACCTCGACACTACCAAGCTCATCCCAACATTGGGTGAACTTGGCGAAGTAATTCAGAATTGAGTCACCCTCCTCGATCTTGATCTTTCTAAACTTTTCCTTCAGCGACAGCTTCCTATGGTCACTGTTATTTTGAAACAGGTCCATCTATGCCTTCCAAATTGCAAATGAAGTTTCCTTATCATGGAGATTCGAGACAATATGATCTTGAACTCCTTCTAGGATAATCCTTCTCACTTTTCCACACACTTTCTCCATTCTGCTAGATATTTAGCATTAGATATTAGAGGCTTTGGGATATCATGATCTATGAATTCCTTCAACTTGTTGTCTTCCAACATTGTCTCCATCCTCTCCTTCCAAGCTATGTAATTCAAGCATCCCTCAAGGACATACTCAAGTCTCAAACCGTAGAATGACATCTCGCTGACTCTGTAGGATGAAACTACAAATTTTAGTTCACCTGCACAACAAACTCATATTCTCCTCTTCTATAATGATTTTAACTCTGATAACATGTAGATTTTTATTGTATATTCAAACTACAAATTGTGAATGTTAAAACAATTGACTTAAATCTACTCTACTCATCAGCGAAAACATAAAATTGATTGATGAAATCACGAAGAATAAAAGGAAGAATTTCAATTACTTATAACATAATAATTTATCTATGGAAATCCTCAACTAAAAACCATGTTATATGTATATTGCATTAACTAAAATATCTAAGAAGAAAATACAATGCTTGTTCAATCTGAACAATCTTTGCACAAGTACAATCTCACTCATTGCTTCATAAACCATCTCAAGCCAATACTTAGCCAAATATGTTGTCTGCCAAGCCCCTACTTCCTTGTGTTGTTCCTTTGGGAATTATCCCATATTTAATTGGAAAATTCCTCACTCATAACTGTGCAATCCATCCATAGGCCTTCCTTTGATTGCATGCACCATAGATTTAATTTAGATGATTTACAACTAATAGTACATTGTCCCTAAACTCTAATCTTAATTGGTTCTTCCTCTGAACTGACATGCATGAGTTATTTTTGAGTGAATTATCAATTATCTAATTGATCATTGCATGTGAATTAAATCCAATTTAATTCACTTGACCACTCACTAGTTCCTCCAATAGTTAGAACTAATTTAGCTGAATTAAATAATTACAACCCAATAAGAACTCAACCTAGGCCCTTAAAATTTAGGGATCGCTCTAGATGACTCTAGATAGACTTCAAACTCGAATTTACTGAGCTAACTAAGTCAACTTAACTTAGTTAACTGCTACAAGCTGCTACGAGAATAGAATTACAATTTAATTCAAGGACAAATTAAATTAGGATTTTCTTGTTGTTATTTTAAACATAAACTTGTTCAGATACTGCATAATTGTGTCATTCTTTTGCATATTGATACTTCAAATTTTATCCTTGGGTGCCAACTTCCTGTGGTCACTACTATTCTTGAACAATTTTTTCATTTCTTTCCACATTGTGAATGAAGTTTCTTTTCCATGAAGATTCAAGACAATATGATCCCATAGTCCCTCCAAGATTATTCTCCTCTCCTTGGCTACATATTTCTTCCATTGAGAAAGGTTCTGATCATTAGATGCTTGAGGTTTTGCAAATTATGTCTTGATGTATTCTAGCAATGCATTGTCATCCAATACTGCCTCCATGCGGTCTTTCCATGCAACAAAATTAGAGGTCCCATCCAAGGCATACTCTAACCTTAGTCCATTGAAGGCCATCTTCTTAGCTCTAAAGAAATCTTGCTACATTGATATTCAAATTCAAACCTATGAGAAACAACTTCGAATTTCCTGCTCTAATGTGAATCCAACTCTGATGCCATGTAGAAATTAGGTTGTAGATTTGCAACTACTCATGAAGTTTTAATCAAAGTCACAAGATACAGATCTACCCTATTGCTTTGTGGACATTATTTCACAATATAGAATAAAAATTCCAAACTCGCAAGAAGAAATAACACACATGAAAAAAAGGTTATCTAGGGAAAACAATCTACTAAAAACCCCAATGCCTCTTGTATTAATAAAATGAAATAGAGATGTATTACAATTGCTTTTCTCAACTGAGCTCACCTTGCAAGTGCACAACCTATCTCTCTACTCATTGAAGGCTTTTGACCCAAACTTAGTCAAATTTTTCCTCAACTTGAGCTCCTATTTCCTTGTGTTTTTCCTTGAGGAATTAGCCCCTATTATTTAGGAAATTCCCTCAATTTAATTGTGCAATTAATTTAGGTTGATCATATAACTGCATGCAACACCTGTACACTCAAGACTAGCCTACAACTGATGTTATATTGCCTTGGACTCTCCACCTCAACTAGGTAACTCGAATTATATTCATGCACTAGCTATTTTGGGCTGATTGATTAGTTAACTAGGTGATCACTAAGTTTTACTGAAGTCTCACTTCTTAGCTGACCTTCCACTAGTTCCCCCAAAAGTTGGAACTAGTTTAACTGAAGATAACCTGAGATAATTGACCATGATTGCTACAAATTAGCAATCACACATGAAAAACTAAACTCTAAATCCTCCTGTTAGAGCCTAGATGTACCTCATTCTGAAAAGGTAGGATCCAGGGCCAACATCAAACCACGCTCAGCCTGGTAGCTAGCCCTACCAGGTCAAGAGAGGGCTCTCTCGGGTCAATCTCAGCTATTTATGATCACTAAAGGCTTGATATGAATGATTTGATTACTGATATTAGGCTAGGTATAGATGTAAAGGAGTTTGATTGAATAAAATGATGATTTTGTGGGCTCTAAGGGAAAGGCAGATCTTGGGTGCAGGGAATGAGGCTCAGTCTTGCAGGGGTCTCAATGGGGCAAGGTATGCAATTGAATTTGACACTCTAAATCAAGTGAGATGGATGGATCAAATAGAGGAGGAGTTGAAGTTGGCAAGAGAAGCCATGGATCCTCTCCAAATAGTTGAAGATATCAAGAAACTAAAGCAAACTTCAAGTAGAGCACTGTAATTTCATTGTATTCTACTTACACTCTTGTTTGCTTAGCTGAGAAGAAATAAAGAGAAATGATACATATAACACATGAATTAATTCACAAAGACATAAGAAAGCACTCTACCAAAACAAATGCCACAGGGATCCCAAAGAGTACTGCAAACCCTAGTCTCAATTCCTTAGCCAAAAACTAATATGAGTGTACAATGAAGCTCCTTGCTTTCTCTAGAGTCCAACCATGCTAATGACTGAAAAAATAAATAATATAGACAAAGCATAGCTCATCCTTGTCTCTAGGGGTCAAGCTCACATTTTTAGGAGCTGATTTATCTGATTCTAAACTAAGAACTAGAAATCAGGGAATGAAACAGCATGCCTCTACAAACAAGGGAACTGATTCATTCAGTCTCAAACAACTTTTTAACTAATGAATCTACCTAACCAAGTGAAAATTTAACATATTGACATCATGGTCCATCAATGTACATGAAATTACATCACAATTTGACATTAAGAAAGTGAAAAAGTCAAACTGGCCAAAACTGGGCCAAAAACAGAGCAAAACTTGGTCAAACTGGCAATTTTTCCTCTATGCGCCGCACCTGATTCTCTATGCATTGCGCCTGTTTGGACCCACTTTTGGAGGCCTTCCTGATTTCCAAATGAGCTCCAAGTGTACTTGTTGGAAAGCTCTACTTGTCTAATTTCCAACCCAAGTGGAATTTTTCAATTTGGCCTTCATTTACCCTGTCAAAACTCAAATCTCCCAAGACTGCTTCCTGTGTGTCAAAATAGGGGAAGTAAGGTCATTTTTGAGTGTTTTTGACCTTTTTGAGGGCTCAAAACCTGCCCAAACCTGCCCAAATCCAAAAATACTGAGTTTTTTGAATTTGGAGCCTGCTAGCAAAAGTGAGCGCCACGTGGTGCGGTGCATAGGGCAGAAATTCCTATTTTTTGTGCCAAAAAAATTCAAAATGCAAAAAATGCCCCAAATTTTTTGAAATTTGGGCTGAGTCTTCTCTATCAGAGTTATGTTGGGCCAAGGAAGCTTCAACCAATATCTGAAGTTGATCATGCTCTTTTTGCCTCTTTGATGCCTTCTTCAATTTTGCCTTTAAACTCCTAATTCACACCTTGCAAACTTTGTTCCTCGCCATATAATGATATGCCATGTGTCTCAACAATGCCTTCTCCTTGTTGGTGGGTGAGCTTTCTTGGAGTTGTCTTGATGAGTTAGGTGATTTGTTATGTTTTTTATCTCTGCCACTAAGGGGAAAAGTGATACAAGGGACTGTATAGGGGAAAAACAGTGAGGGATTTAAGGAGTGTTTGGGGTAGGGTTTAGTTAAGAGAAATGGGGAATTAGGGAATGATTTAGGAGGGAATAGGGTTTGGAAATTTGTTTTTGGGACTTTTGGAAATTGGAATTGGGGTATGGATTAGGGGTGTGTGAATTAGGGGAATAGGGAAATCAAGGGAAAAATGGAGTAGGGAGTGGTGAGGTGGGGGGATAACTTGGCAGCCCAACAATTAACACAAAACCCTGGGTGAGGTGAGGGGATAATTTGGCAGCCCAACACTTAACACAAAACCCTAACCCTGTTTTCTCTGGAGAGAGATGTAGGGTTTGGTTTCTTTAAACACTCACCATGTAACAAACACCATAAAACAACCATCAAATTTGTATGAAAAACAATAATAGAAGCTCAACCTACTTGTCAAGTGAAGATCCACGCGTTTGAGTGATTTGGAGAAAATCTTTTGAATTTTTTGGGCTTGCCGGCTGTATGCGCTGTGCATCAAACCTAATGCGTTGCGCCAGTTATGTGCGCCGCGCCACCTGCCCAGTGCGTCGTGCCACCAAACCCAGTGCATAACGCATTTTTCATGAGAGTTTTGGAGGCCTTCCTAATGTCCAAATTGGGCGTGGCATAGCTCGTTGGAAAGGATATTTAGTCTACTTTCCAACTCAACTATAATTTTTCAATTTGGAGTTCATTTTCCCTGTCAAAAATCAAATCTCCCAAGACTGGTAAAAATGTGCCAAATGAGGCTGCCTAAAGGAAAAGTGATGTTGCAGTCAACTTATGAAGGTCTTTCTCAACTCAAAATTGCACTCATGATACTTCATTAGAAATATTCTTGTGTCTAGTTATCATTTGACTCATCAAGCAAGTCATTTGGCCAACCAAGCTAGGAGAAAACTTGATTTTCCCAAGGTCACTTTAGAGGTGCATCAATTCTCCAGAGACAACTATATTTTTGACATTTCTCTAAAACCGTAACACCTGTGTAAAAAGTGAAGGAGGTTTTTCTTTATTGGCCTATTTTTGACAACAACCTGTCTCAGTTTTCTAAAATTCATCATTTATTGCTCCGAAACATCATTGGAGTAAAACCTATCCCGATGTGTGGAACAGGGGATTTGTCAAAATGAAGTGAAATGAAGGGGATAAGGGGCTTCTAAATTCTTGAGAAAATTTTCGGAAGTAGGGAAGGATGCTAGGAATCAGGGGAAAGTATAATTTCAAATATTGAGTGAGGGGAAGGGGTCCAAAAGGGCAAAACACAGGCCTAGTCTAGAAAATTGTCAAGTTGTAGTAAGAAACTAGGGTTTCTGCAAAAATGAGGAATTCGGGGGATCTCAGTAATGGTAAGTGTTTAATAAGGTACATTAAGGATAGGGGAAGGTGTATGAACATCCGGATACAATTTTTACTAATGATTTTACCATCCAAGAGAAATTACCTTCAAAACCCTAGGAGAGGGAAATGAACTTTACTTAGGCACAACTGAAGCATGAACAAGGTGTAAAATGACCCAATGGAACTTGACATGATGATGACAACCCTCTGAATGATGGTACACTCATCTAAATGGTGACATGGACCGACATTTGGACAACTTTGAAAGGAGTAAAATCAAACCCTAGACCTAATACCTAGTGACCAAATTTTGCTTGAAGACTCACTGAAATGACAAAATTTGAACTTGACACCTTAAAATCACTTTGTAAGAGCATGATCACTGGAGGAAGGCTACAAATACTGACACTAACACCTCCAACTCAAATTTACAAAGTAAATTGGGTGACACAAGCCATGCCACACAAGTAACATCATCCAAGTTGTCTGCTGATGTGGAAATTCAATTTTTTCTCAATTTAATCAAAGCAAAATCAAATTGAGAATTTCTTGCTACATTTTTCAATATATTCTACCTACACTTTTCAAGTCGATATTTTTTCCTTATAATATGTTTAAAGAAATAAGTAGATTGAATAGTGTCGTGTGTTTCCATTTTGAAGTATTTTGTATACTGATAAAAAAAATTATATATGAAAAGGAAGAATTAGATTAATTGTTACTTTGTTTATTACTGTTATCAGAACTAGAAATGAAAATTTAAGGGAAAGATAAACTAGAAAAATTATGTTAATTATTTCCTAGTACTATTTATTTCTGAACTTAGAGAAAATTAAAGCTTTTACAGTGAATGTGAAAGAAAAACAAATTATATGTTAACATTACTAGTTAGGATACTTTTATAGAAAGGTTAACCATTCTAAATTGAACATACAATTAAGTATAAGAATGTTTTTTTTGCGTGTGTGTGTCTATGTATATATATAGGTAGATTACATAGGTAGATTACTTTCTAGTACTATTTATTCCAAAACTTAGAAGAAATGCAATCTTTTACAATGAATGTGAAAGAAAAACAAATTATCGATTAAAATTACTAATTATGATACTTTTATACAAAGGTTAACAATTCAGGTGTGTATATATACAAGTCTGCAAGAAGTTAATTATTAACTAGTAAATACTCGAGAAAATTCTTTATAAGGATGCGAAAAGGCATATTTAACATAATTAAATATACTATTTATATACAATCTATTTCTTTTATAGTTCAAAGGAAAGTGTTATATGGAAAATTCACTTCTCCGGTCAAAAATGAATTCCCTAGATCTAGTGGTCTGATATAGAACAACATAGACTGAAAAATATTTATGCTTTCCTTAGGGAGATTGAAATACAGAAAAGAGACCTACCTAGAATCTGTAGTAAGTCCTCCTCTTCTCCTTGCTTGTAAGCTCCAACTCTAGCTCCTCACACTATAAATGAACCCACAACAAAGACTAAAACAAGTAAGGGAACTACAATATCCACATAGCATAACCCAATATCTCTAATCAATGAGTTAACATGGCATTGAAATACATTGTTGGACATTGGATAAACCAAAACTCCCCTTGTGTTTCATGAGCCTCTCGTGGATCCTTATCTCTGGCGATGTGATCGTTGACTAACACATTCAGGTTTTGGTCTAACGACAATTGTGGTTCCCATCAAGTGGTATCAGAGTGCAGGTCATGAGTTCGATACACACTCAGCTCTCTTTGGGGCGGGATAATGTTGGACATTGGATAAACCAACGCTCCCCATGTGTTTCATGACATGGAATAACCCCCTCTCACGGATCCTTATCTCTGGCAATGAGATCATTGGCTAACACCTGTGGGTTTCGGTCTAATGGAAATCATAATTCCCAACGCACATAACCATCAACATCACACAAGTATAACAAAACAACGTACTTTTTGTATTAATAAATAAAGGAGAGAGTTAAACCATATATAGAAGCTTACTTTGTATATATTTCCCTAATTGTCTTGTCCTTCATTGCCACAAATCAAACCTTCACACTCAACCCTAATGCATAAATGAATGATGACTCCTTAAGTTTAAAGTAGCAACATGAGGGCACTAGTAATCTCCAAAATCCAACCCAAACTCTATGGGAGGCAGTAAATTTATAGGGTGAAAGTGGTAGTTTAGGATTTACCAATCTAGGCTTGACATCCACATATGAGGGAGGATAAGCTCAAGGGATAAGAGATGAGACCACTAGAGTAGGATCAGATAGGAATTCAAGATCTCTATCCCAAAATATTTGTTAATTTTCCAAAAATTCTAGAATTAGCACACCTTCAAAGTAGAGAAACTTGTGCTAAACAATGTTGATACTTAGTTTTTGTAACTTGCATCCAACGCAGGTGGACAAACATGCAAAGTGCACTAGGGCTAAAAACATGGCTTTTGAGTTGATTGACCTTGAAACTCATACTTTTTGGAGAAATAATGCATAAGGACTATGAAAATGTATTCAAGGATGTTGATTGATTTGGTTTTCAGGCCTTTTGAGAAGATATGACAAAATGACATGTAAAATATTTCCCCTTAAAGTACAAATTCAGAATTAGTGGTTGAGGATTGAAGTGCCTTAATTTGTGACAAGTCTATATCAAGAACAAATTAGAGCGAGATCATCATCTGTTACAATGCATATCATCATCATGATATCATTGTTGAGGGAGGCATACCCATGCTCAACATATAAGCCAATATTACATGTACAATGATAAAAAAGTATCATCCACTAATGACATAGCATGGACCCATGCTTAGATGACTTCCTGAATGATCATAACCATCATACTTTTTAATCTTGTATCAATACTGAAATCACACCCCAGACGGATGGAACTAAATCTAGGGTCTTCTACCTCGTCACTCGATAGTATGAGTCTAACCATGTGAATAAATGAGTTGGAGTCAAATATGGTAGACACCATTTGATTACCGAACAATGATGTAAGCTGTTAACGGATGTGAGAGAAACCACTAATAATTATAATGGATCTCAAGGTACTATAGTACAATCTATGTGGTGTGAATGAATGAGTTGAATTCAACCACCACACATAATATTATGGTCAAAGGCCAATGATGAGGACTTGTCACCAAGAGCAAGGAAACTTTCCATTGATGTATGCAAGCTCCAAGGTAATGAAAGAAGTTTCTAATTCAAATTCCTAGATAATGAGTTGATGTTCAGAGGAAGTGACCCGCCACAGGAGGGCCTTGATGTTTCCCTCATCAATGACAAGAAACGGTATCAATATTTGAGATAGAATGATTTTGATGTAGAGCTAAATCAAGAATTACAAACATGAAGTAAGGCTTAAGATATTGTAGCATATGTTAACTAGAGGACTTCTCTTGAACATATCGGCGACACTTTATGGGGTTGGCAGCATTGACCCAAAACTGATTGTGGAGGCTTTCGATATGGTGTGTTTAACCAAAGAGGCAAGAATATTACCCAACCCAACATCTATGGAGATGAAGTGAAAGAATGTCATGTTCTAGAGAGACCCACTACCATTAATAGGTCAAATACCATGTTTCCCTAGTTTCCCTAACCATTTCTGGTCAGTACCTCTATATTTTTGACAAGCTTGAGGAGGATAACATATGCTTGATCTATAAGTTCATCCTTCAGATGAATCCTTCTGAGTATATTTAACAAACCCTGAGAAGTATTGGTTCGGTCTCGTGATGTTCGACGAGTCCAATGTTGTGGGATGATTTTATGAGTCTAACAAAGGTGTAACTTGACTTCTTTTTCATGTTTAGAGAGTTTGAAAAAGAGGAAAAAAAGAAAACTTCAAAGGTTTCCTTTTGTAAATTTAGCCTCTTGAGTCTAAAAAGGCATAAAATGACACTCATGAGAAAATTTTAGTCATATTCAACTAAAGTATTATTTTTTTTATAAATAGTCCCTCCCATTCTAGAACAAGGTTAAACTTATATTGGGTAGACATCTTTTCATTTACTTTAACGAGTTTGGAAAGACAAGTCCTCAACAATCTCTTCATGTTTTGGGAGTCTGAAAAGAGCTCAAAGAAAACTCCTCTTGGAGGAATGAGTGGTATAAAAGATAATAATTTTTCAAGAGATTGGCTAATAAGATCACTCATCGCAACGGTTCCTCAAGAAAGGGTAAAAAAAATCAAGTGAAAGCGTATGATCGACCAAGCAGACGGTGATGATCGAATGAGAAAACCAAGGCTCATCTCGCAAAAATAGGCTGATAAAAATGTTAACCACCAGTGATTAAATGAGAATGGTTTCATTTTTACACAATATTGAAACATGGCAAACTATACTTGAAATTGGCCTTTTTTTTTACACAATCTTGAAACAAGGAAAAACTATTCTTGAGAGGGGTTTCATTTTTACAAAAGCTTGAAACAAAGGAAAAACTCTGCTTGGAATTGGTTTTCATGCCCCCAGAATAATGACTTAATTCTATGGACATGCCCCCAAGCTTCATTTCATTCACCCAAGTAGACTGCTTGTTAATAATAGGCATATGGAATGAAGGTCCATTTATGAGATCAAGTGAAAGACTTGAAATTAGGGAGATACGTTTCATTTTTTAACAAGATTGAAATAGGAAAAGAACTATGCTCAAGGGACCTTGTTTCATTTTTTAACGAGCCTAACACAAGAAGGGAACTCTTCTTCGGGACCTTGTTTCATTTTTTAAGGATCTCGACACAAGACAAGGAACTCTACTTCAAACTAGTCTGCGAAACCAAAGATTTTAGGTTGGATCCCTAATATGGTTGCCAATTTATTATATGAAAAATTCATTTGCAAACAAAAATGAACTCCCTAGATCTAGTGGTCAGAACTAGAATAGCAAAGAGAAAAAAAATATTTATGTTTTCCTTAGAGAGATTGAAATACAAAAAAGAGACCTACTTGGAATTTGTAGTAAGTTCTCCTCTTCTCCTTTCTTGTAAGCTCCAACTCTAGCTCCTCACACTATAAATGGAACCTGCAACAAAGACAAAGAAAGCAAGGGAACTACAATATCCACATAACATAATCCAATATATATAATCAATGAGTTGACATGGAATTGAAATACATAAACATCAACATGACACAAGTATAGGAAAACAAAGTGTTTTTTGTATTAATAAATAAAGGAGAGAGTTACAACTATGTCTCCCCCAATTGTCTTGTACTTCCTTGCCTCAAATCAAACCTTCGCATTCAACCCTAATGCATAAATGGATGATGACTCCTTAATCTCAAAGTAGCAACATGAGGTCACTAATAATCTTCAAAAGCCAACCCAGACTCAATGGGAGGCAGTAAATTTATAGGGTGAAAGTGGTAGTTTAGGATTTACCAATCTAGGCATTAGATCCACATATGAGGGAGGATAAAATATAAGACCACTATTGGGTTGTGTTATATTATTTCCATAACTACCCAACGCATGGGGGGATCTAAGGGGGGCGATAGCTCCCCTTGTATTTTGCATTGGCCGTTGTTGAAGGGTCACAAGGGGGGCAGATGCCTCCCCTACATGGGGTCTCGGGTAGCGCCCTGGGAAAATTTTTTGGACCCTATATTAGGTGGGCATGCCTAGCTATGGCTTTGTGCATTGATTTCACACATGGTTTTGGGCATGATGGTTTTTTGTCCATGGTATTTTGTAGATCCAGTCAAGGGAACTACAGTTATGTTCTAATCCAGGGTTAATGGATTGGGGTTTACGGATGATTTGGCATGTATATATATGTATTATAACATTGAAAGGAATATAATGATAAATCAATCTAATAGTCTCGATTTTGGGATCCAGAGGAAAATCTTTGTGTATATTTGTTTTATGTTTGATGCTCTCACCATTATTTATTTTTTGTTTTTACAATTCGTATGCAGGTAATTTCTATACGGGGTTAAAACCTACATTTGGTATCGGAGCTATTTTGGCTTCAAAGGGATGCCTTTGCTGCTGAGGGGTTTTTCTCGGGCTTGTGGTATACCTTTTTCAGTGGGAGATCAACGGGATCGATTCTTGTGGTGAAAGAAGATGGCGAACAGTGGAAAGATAAAGATCGACAAATTTAATGGTCAGAATTTTGAGTTGTGGAAACTCAATATGGAGGATCTACTAGTGGATAAAGATCAGTGGATCGCAGTAGATCCAAGTACTAAACAAACAACAATGTCAACTGAAGACTGGGAAAAGTTGGATCAGAAGGCAAAGAGCACAATATGATTTTGTGTCTCAGATTTAGTATTACTGAATGTATTAGGGGAAGCTTCAGTGAATTCTTTGTGGGACAAGTTGGGGACTTTGTACCAATCTAAGTATATGGTTACTAAATTGTTCCTATGGAAAAAATTGTATAACCTGAGGATGAAAGATGGAGACTCAGTGGCAAAGAATCTAAACACCTTTAATATTGTGGTAAGCCAGTTATTATCTGTTGATATTAAAATTTCAGATGAAGATAAGTGAATCAGTTTCTTGTGTTATCTAACAAATTCCTGGGATAGTCTGGCTTTTGCAATAGGTAGCAATGTAGCTGCCTTGCAGTTTGATGAAATAGTCTCATCCTTGTTGTCAGAGGAGATGAGAAAAAAAAATATGGAGGGCCAGAATGGTGATTCCTTGTATGTACGAGGATGGTCCCATAACATAAACAAAAATATGTCCTCGAGTGGGAGATCTAAATCTAGAGGGATATCTAAATCTCTAGGAAAACCTATAAAGGTGTGCTCGTAATGTGGAAAGGAAGGGGTCTTCAAAAGGGACTGTAAATCTAAAGTTCCTGAGAAATGAAATGGATCTAATGATACTCCTTCTGTAGAGGTGAAAACCACCTCAGATGAAGGTGGGGATGTGTACTTAGATTCTTCTTCAAGTACACCTGTAGATCATGAGGAATGGTTGATTGACTCAGGTGCATCCTTTCACTTCACTCGCCATAAGGAGTGGTTCTGTGAGTATGAGAGATATGATGGTGGTGATGTCTTCTTAGGGGATGACAGGAAGGCTAGAATCATTGGTCATAGAACAGTCAAGTTGAAGTTGCGAGGTGGAAGGATTAGAACACTTTCGAGTGTTCTGCATATTCCTGCATTGACCAGAAATTTGATTTTTGTAAGAAACTTGGATGATGCAGGTGTAAAAATAGTGTTCGATAAATATACCTGCAAGATGGTTCAAGGAGCACTGGTATTGATGCAAAGAGTTTAGATTGGAACTTTGTACAAGCTTCAGGGTAGCATTGTTAGTGATGGGTGCAATAGTTCTGTGGTTCTTGAAAGTGGAGCAGAAAATATAGTGGTCTCTGGAGAAAAGACTATGCTATGGAATCAAAGGCATGTACATATTGGAGAGAAGGTCCTTCGAATACTTCATCGTAATGGTATGATAGAAGGTATGTCTAATGGCTCTCTGGATTTCGATTTCTATGAAAATTGTGTATATGGGAAGAAAAATCTGGTGACTCTCCCTCTGGTGCTAAGAGGGCGAAACAGATATTAGAGCTTGTGCACAATTATGTGTTTGGACCTGTGTCAATTCTATCACTGGGTAAGTCTATGTACTATGTATAATTTATAGATGACTTCTCAAGGAATACATGGATATATTTTCTCCGGAAGAAATATGAAGTCTTTGGCAGGTTTAAAGAATTTAAGCCCCTGGTGGAAAACGAGACAGAGAAGAAGATAAAGGCGTTGATGACAGATAATGGTGGAGAGTTTTGCAATAAGGAATTTGAAGAGTTTTGTAAGAAGTGTGGTATAGCACAGCAGAAGACTACTCCATACACACCTCAAAAAAATGGAGTTGTAAAAAGAAAGAATAAGACGTTGATGGAAAAGGCAAGAAGCATGCTCAGTGGTTCAGGGTTAGGACAAGAATTATGGGTAGAGGTAGTGGACACTACATGTTACCTATCAACAAATCACCTTCATCAATGTTTGAGAATAAGACTCCACAAGAGGTATGGACTAGTAAGAAACCTTCTCTTTCACATCTAAGGGTATTTGGATGTGATGCATATGCACTGTTCCAAAGGAGAATAGAACAAAGTTGGATAGTAAATCTGAAAAGTGCATCTTTATTGGGTATAAGGATGGTTTCGAAGGTTATAAGATTTGGAACCCAGAAACAAGGAAGGTTGTGTACAACCGAGATGTGGTGTTTAGAGAGGTGAAATATGTTATTAAACATGAAGTCCTACCAAAGGAACCTAAGAAGATAGAGTTTGAGCTAAAGGAGGAAGAATCAGACTCTACAATAGTAGAGGAATCAGAAGATGAAGAGCCACAAACTTTGGCTATGAGAAGATCAGTTCGAGAAAGAAGGCAACCAAAAAGGTATAGTCCATATGCTTTCTGTTCAAATTTTTCTTTATCTATTACTAATGATGATCCCAGAACTGTGAGGAAAGCAGTAGATGCAAAGGATGGAAAACTCTGGAAAGAGGCCATGGTTGATGAAACGAAATCTTTTCACAAAAATGAGGCTTGGGATTTGGTGGAGTTTCCAGCTGGAAGGAAACCCATTGGTAGCAAATGGGTGTTTAAGAAGAAGATGAATTCAAAAGGAAAGGTGGAGAAATTTAAAGATCGGTTGGTAGAAAAAAGTTATTCCCAGGTATCGGGAATTGATTTTGGTGATATTTTTTCTTCGGTTCCAAGGTAGCTTCTATTAGATTACTTTTATCTGTTGTTGTTTTTTTTTATTTTGAGGTAGAGCAGATGGATGTGAAGACAATGTTTCTTCATGGGGATCTGGAAGAAGAGATCTACATGAAGCAAATTGAAGGCTTTGTGGTGAACGGTAAGAAAGAACTGGTATGCAAGTTAAAAAAGTCTTTGTATGGGTTAAAATAGTCATCGAGGATGTGTTATCAGAAATTTGATACATTTATATGGGGACTTGGCTTCATCAGAAGTAAAGCAGATCACTGTGTGTATTTTAAATTAATTGGTGATCATGTTATTTATCTGGTCTTGTATGTGGATGATATGTTGGTTGGAAATGACAATGAAATTATCTAGAATTTGAAGACCCTATAGTCCTCCAACTTCAACATGAAATATCTTGGTGCTGCAAACTATATTTTGGGCATGGAAATTAAGCGAGATTGGGCAAAGAGGAAGCTCTGGTTAAACCAAAGGAAGTATGTCGAGACAATACTGCAGAGGTTTAATATGAAGAATAGTAAACTGGTGAAGGTTCTTATTCCTATAGATGTAAAGTTATTTGCTGAGCAGTGTCCCAAGACACAAGAAGAGTAAGATGACATGTCTCATGTTCCATATGTAAGTGCAGTCGGTAGCTCGATATATGAAATGGTCTATACTAGACCAGACACCACACATACAGTGGAAGTATTGAGCAGGTTTATGTTAAAACCTAGGAAGGAGAAAATTAACACCAGTGAAGCGGGTTTTTAGGTGTTTGTGTGGCACTAGCGATTATGGTTTATGCTACCAAGGAATACTAGGATTGGATATATTTTTGGAAATTTGTGACTTCATTGATGCAGACTGTGTTGGAGATATGGATCAGAGAAGATCTACAAGTGGGCATCTATTTAACCTATTTAGATGTGTAGTGAGTTAGATGAGTAAGAGACAATCTATAGTGGCACTCTCAATTAAAGAGGTAGAATACATGGGAACCACTCATGCAAGAAATGAATAGGTTTGGTTACAGATATTATGTTCAAGTATGGAGTTAGTACAACGAGCTATAAGGATTGACTGTAACAACCAAAGTGCAATTTTCTTGGCAAAGAATCTTGCTTATCATTCAAAGATAAGGCACATTGATGTTAAGTATCACTTTGTGAGGGATATGGTTGAGGACAAAAATGTGTTGTTGGTAAAGGTGGACACTTTGAAGAATATTGCAAATGCATTGACAAAGTCTGTGAGCACTGAGAAGTTTTCTTGGTGTAGATAAACAATTGGCATTATAGGGCTATATCAATGACTAATCTCTCCTGTGGAAAGAAAACAACAAGTGGGAGAATGTTGAGTTGTGTTATATTCTTTCCACGACAACCCCATGTGCGTGGTGGAGGTTGCACCCCTTGTACGTTGCACCAGGCACTGTCAGGGGGTCACATGGGGTGCGGCTGCCCCCCTGCACGAGGTTCAGGGCAGCACCCTGGGAAATTTGTTTGGACCCTATATTAGGTGGGTGAACCTACCCATGATTTTGCACATGGATTTCGCACATGGTTTTGGGCATGATGGTTTTTTATCCATGACATTTTTGTAGATTCGGTCAAGGGAACTATGGTTATGTTCTAATATAGGGTTAATGGATTGGGGTTTATGGATTATTCAACATGTATATATATATATATGTATTGTAACATTGAAAGGAATATACTGAAAAATTAATATGGTAGTCCCGGTTTTGAGATCCAAGGGGAAAATCTCTCTGTATATATGTTTTATATTTTACCCTCTTGCCATTGTTTATTTTTTGTTTTTAAAATTTGTATCTAGGTAATTCCTGTACAGGGTTAAAACCTACAACCACTAGAGTAGGATCAGATAGGAATTCGTGATCTCTATCCATGTTAAATGGTTAAAACCACCTTAGAAGATTTTGGAAAGAGAAGTTTTGAAAATATTTTTTAATTTTCAAAAAATTGTAGAATTAGCGCACCTGCAAAGTAGAGCAACAAGCGTTGATTAGCGTTGATACTTAGTTATGAAACTTGCATCCAATAGAGGTGGATAGACATGCAGAGTGCGTTGGGGCTAAAAACATGGTTGTTGAGATGATTGGCCTAGAAACTCAAAATTATTGGAAAAATAATGCTTAGGGCTTTGCAAAGGGATTATGACAAAGTGTTCAAGGATGTTGATTGATCCTATTTTTAGGCCTTTTGAGCAAACAAGGACATAAATACTGAAATTTGTATAGATAACAACATAATAGGGAATCAAATTGATTCCAGAAAGAGAACGGAATTCTTTGAGTTTTGAATAACATTATGCATGCAAACAACTATGCTTAAACATATTTATTTCCCAGCATAAAGAAGAAAAAATTGGAAACAATTTCAAGTAAACTATTATAAAATGGATATGCATAACTTTAAAAATATAGATGAAGAATAATAAAATAATTTGTATTATATTCATAAAATATAATTTTTCAAGATACAACAGGTCAGATTTTAGAAGATATTACATATATATTCTTAAAATAGTCTAGTGAAAAATTTAGTACTTGGCACAAAGAGCCTCATGATTATGTGGAGAAATTATAATTACAAAATGGCTTACAACCATGAGAATTTACTTATGTCAAGGAAGAAATTTTTTTATCACAAACAGAGAACTTGTATTCACACATTGCAATCAATCTTGGTGGAACGAGAGACCAAGGGGTTGGAATCTCCAACTTGGTAAAGAATGTTGATGAGCGATTAGTATACTATACAAGTGACCATTAATTGGAAACATTAAAGGAAAAAGAGAAACATCTTTTAGGGTTCTGAAAGGTTTACCTGATACAAGAGAAATATGTAATTAATACATAATATATAGAAAACTCTCTAAAAGGCAAAAAATATAACAAAGGAGGAATGACATTTACATTTACCTCTATTTGAAATATGGTTTAGTAAATATTTCCATTTTACTGCACACAAAACAGATAAGTGATTAATATCATTATATAAAATTGGGTTATTATTTGAAAGAAGAAAGAATATCTTTTATATATATATATATATATATATAATATATAATATATATAATATATATATATATATATATATATATATATAAGAGAACTAGAATATTGATAAACTATAAATACATGCCATATTTTAAAGGCCACTTCAAACATACAAATAAATTATAAAGGATAGAGAGATATTAGAGATGAGGAACTAAATATAGGTTCTACAATAAAAAATGAAAACCCATAACCAAATACAGAAGTGGTATGGGAATAATAACATATTCCAAACCCTGGCATGCTATATATATATAATATATATATATATATATATATATATATAATATTATAATATATATATATATATATGCAAGTAAACCAAAGAGATATGAACTCTAAAACAAGACTAAACAATCCTAAGTAGGGTAATTACAAAGTACGAACTCAGTGAGTATATGTACAAGAATTTAGATTCCATCATTTTTCTTAAAGATGATTCCTATAAAGGGATTAAACAAATAATCTGACAAATAAAACATAGATATGACTATTTTCGAAAACTGTCGGTAATAAATTCTTTTCGAGTAGATTTTTTATTGCCAATAACCATATCAACATGAAACACATATAAAGTCAACACGGAACACAAAAAGAAATTCATGAAACCCAAGATTCAAATTAAGAGCATAATCTATTATATATATATAAGTAATATGTAGTTCTCAAACCAACGAAAAAAAGAACGCTCGAACACAACAAAATTCTATAACCTTATAAAAAAAAAAAAATCTTAAGCAAAAGGGTCTCAAATAATTACCGATACACAATGGCTTAAATCCATTAGACTCTCTTCCTTGTCAAGTATGGTGCAGGTAAATTCTTAGTGTAGACACAAACAATTCCTCTAACCCGAGAGAGCGGGGCTAGCCACAAAAAAAACAATCTATGGAAAATATCCTTAAGCTAGAATCAATTAAGAGGGCCTACCTCTTAGAATGTTATTATGCTTGGTGATGATCCTACTTCTTCACTCCAGTTATCTTCCGTTTCCTTCCTTCGAATACTTGAAACAAGCAAACAACAACAACAAACGTGACGACATGAAATATTGTATTCAACCTACTTAATAGGTCAAGGAACATTAAGCCATAAAGATGTAAAATGACACTTCATGTATAAAATAAATTGATAGTTACATTAATATAAATCAGAAAGATATTACAATTGATGACTTGACGTTGTTGGTCTCCTCCGACGTATCCTAGTTCCCACACTTCTGCTAGCACTTCATGGATAGCCCCAACAAATGGAATTTTTAAGGCCTCTTTCCCTCTAGTCTCAAACCAAACCAAAATCACACTATTCTCCCTCAAACACACACTAGAAAGCTACAAGCTATAAATGACTTGCTTGTTATTCAAACTTGCTCCAAAACTCCAACTAGCTTTTGCTTGGGAGAAATAGAGGTTTATATAACTTGGATGGATAGGAGATGGTTCCTCTCATCATGGGAGAAGGTCTTATCTCTTGAGTTTGTTCCATCCTAATAGGGGAAAGGAGCCCAAATTGATTTCCATGGCTCTATCAGGCCCAACCATCTACTAGACTTCTGTTACGAAGCTTCTAGACATGGAAGCTTCAACTCCTTATTTAAAAAACCTTCCAAAAGAGGATCGGCACAACTGGAAAAGGGCCCAGTTAATCCGATCGATGCCAAAGTTAGTTTTAACATTTGTAAATCGACGCAAGGAGAAAATTGGTCGGTAGCATCGGTCTTGTAAACTGGGATAAAAGGAATATTCTTTGGAAATTATGCAAAGGGGAATTATTCTGCTCATGAAGATGGACATACTAGGAGTTTTTTCATGATGGGAAAGCATGTTTCTAGGATTGTAGATGGGGAGTACAGGGACAATGACAAAATGTTGTGTAAAAACAAGCGAGAGAGTAGTAACTAGTTAATTAAAAGAAAAAAAAAATCAAATTTCTCCAAGTTGTAGCGCATCAGAGGGGTTACCCTACAAAAACCCTGAATTACATAAATAATCCTAACCACAAATTCCTGCATCGAGATAAGTTGTTTAATTCTATGGAAATAATGAATAAAAATAATACTCCTTTCAAACTACAAATAACTATAACAAGAGATAAAAAAAAATTACCGAAAAATTCCCTAAATCACTGAGTGCGGTATGTCGTCATAATTTAGAAGTCAAATCATTCGAAAATACCATAGTAAAACAATCAATGGAGGTATTCACGTGCCATAGAGTGCTAAAAAAATTAAAAACCCTAAAATGAGGCTAAGTTGCAGAGTTGTAGAACCCTAGCGGCAATGAAAAAATTGAACAACCAAATAGCGAAAAGAACATATGAGATAGTAGTCATTGTTTCACAACTGAACCCTAAAAACCATTACCACTGTTGATTGAATCTGAACTCATAACAATCGTTGATTTGGTAGGTGAGATAAACCTTCGTGGAAGCACTATGATCCAACAGCTAGACATGCATAAGGATTTGGAGATTATTGATCCAGGTGGATATTGGTGGCCACCTGCCAATTCCACTTGGACCCCCACCATTGCTTCTCTCAGTTTTTTAGCTTCCTTAATTGTAGCACAGTTTACTATGTTTAGCAGTTTTTTGGGTCCTAAACTTTCGGAGCTGTTTTGAGGCCGTAAACAAATGTTTTTTTGGAAATATACCTCCAGCAATTTTTTGTCAAAAATCATCTTTTTCGTCATAGTCCTCGGAGAGACCTTTCTAATAGGTTATCATGCGTGTCAAGCGGATATAATGTGACCAAGTCACGACCCTGGGAAGTTGGTTGTCCAACGAGGCCCATAAACTCTTGGTGTTACATCTCCTCGGTTTAGGGTTTTGGTTGTTTAGGGTTTGCTCTTATTGTTCAATAATAAAAAGGCCCTTGAGCCTCATTGTAAGGCAGTTTAGAGGCATGTATCTGCCACATCTCTTCTCAGAGATAAGCTACCATCACCCTAGATGGTTTATTTCCATTTCATTTTGTAAGCATATTTCAGTGTTTTACATTAATGAAGTGAAGTATTATTTCTGCTGCATCTATGTGTTTATGGTTATCTCTGTAATTTGTTGTGTTCCTGTTTAAATCTGGATCAGTGGTATCAGAGCGGTCTGCTTTTTTTTTCTCTCTGTTTTTCTTTTCATGTCCCCAACGAAGTCAATAAGGAGTTAGGGCTTGAACTGGTTGAACCTTTGCAAGACCAGCCTCACAAATCGCAATGCCCTCCCATGGCGGATGAAAAGAAAGACGAGGGGGTAGGAGATCCTATCAAAATCTTGCACAAAGAAGACCTTAAGCGACAAAGTAACGCGATGATGGACAGCTTTGTCCAAATCCTTCAGTAGCTACCCAAGGGCGACGCATCGACTTCCAACAGCTACTCTAGAAATGCCACACCATTTAAGGTACAAGTTAATTTTGAAATCCCCATATTCGAGGGTCAGATAGACACAGATGTTGTCGATGAGTGGTTAAATCTGCTAGAGGGTTAATTTTTTGTTCATGATTTTTCCAGTCGAGAAAAGATTATTTTCGCTCTTCTCAAAGCAGCCCCCCACGTCAAGGATTGGTGGGAAACCTACTGCGAGCAGAAGGATGAAAGTACAGGCTCACTATTTTCAGCTGCACCCACTTAGAATTCATTTCGGGATGCCATCAAGGAGTAGTATTACCCTGTCAGAAGCTATGAGGATCAATACATAAAGTGGACCATGCTGCAGCAGGGAAGGGACCAAGATGTGCCAGAGTTTACCAATATTTTCCATACCCTTCGCAAAAAGTTGGGTATTAAGGATTCAAAGCAGCATTTGATACTCAAATACCGTGGCTACCTACACAAGTACATCCAAGAAGAAATAGAATTCCTGAACATATCCTCGCTCAACATGGCATACTGATATGTGGTCAAGGTCGAGCAAAACTTTAAACAGAAGAAGTGAGACTTTGGATCTGTGAATCTGAAGCAAGGGAAAGGGGCCCCAAAACTGCAGAACAAAGGAAAAAGCCAAGTCGGGGTGGCTCAAGACAACCTGCCAAAGCTGCAAGCAAAGAACAATGCCGCGAAGCTGAAAAAGGACACGGGAAAGTGGTGTGATTTTCATAAGAGTTCCACTCACAACACAAGTGAGTGTTGGGCCAAGAAGTCACTAGTGGCCAAGCTAAAGGTTTCAGAATTAGATTCATGTTCCGACTCTGAGTCAGAACTTGACAAGGGGAATGACAAACAGAAGTAGATTATCGATGGGAGCCCAACGCCATTGTTGCCACCATGAAGATCCAAAGGAGGAGGAGCATCTCTTCCACTCCCAGATGTGGGTAAAGGGCTCCCCGCTATAGTTCATTGTTGACAGTGGGAGCCAAAAGAAACTCATTTCGAGAGAGGTCATGAAGCGAATGGGATTACCGACCACATCACATCCACAACCGTACACCATCGAGTGGCTTCACCAAGGATAGGATCTATGCGTGAGCCAGCAGTGTCGCCTTCCATACAACATCAAGCCCTTCACGAATGAGGTATTATGTGACATTGCTCCCCTTGAAGTTTGTGATGTATTATTAGGACAACCATACTTGTGGAAGCGACATGCTATGTATGAATCAAGGCCCCGTGTTGTTATTGTTACTTTGGGAAATAAGTTGTACAGGATACCGGAGGTAGCACCGCATACCACCATCTCTTTGGTTACTGCAAAATAATGCAGTAACCTCATTTCCAAAACTTGGAAATGTGTTTTCCTGATGATACACCCTCAAGGAAACAAGAAGATGGTGGCCATGACCTCCAAACAGGGACCCTCCACATGACAACTACAAATGGACAAGGTCATGGAAGAGTACGAGGACATCTTCACCTCCCCTGCAGGGGTTCCTTTGCACTGTCAGGTCAAGCACTCCATCGATCTGACCCCAGGTGCATCACTGCCCAATGGACCAATCTATCGGTGCTCTGTTCTGGAGAACGATGAAATCAAGAGGCAAATTCAAGAGCTGCCATAGAAAGGTCACATCTGTCCAATTTCATCGCCTTGTGGGAGCCCGATCATGTTGGTACAAAAAAAAGGATCAGACTTAGAGACTCTGTATTGACTATTGGACACTGAACAAGATCACTATCTGTAATAGGTACCTGATCCCATGGATTGATGACCTCTTGGACCAACTGAAGGGGGGAAATATTTCAGCAATATCGATTTGAAGTCAAGATATCACCAAGTACCAATTGAACCCTTCGATGTGTGGAAGACTACCTTCAAAGCAAAGGAGGGCCTTTTCAAATGAATGGTTATGCCTTTCGGATTAACGAATGCTCCTGCAACCTTCATGAGGCTAATGGATGACATCTTGTGGCCATTCACCAACTCATTTGTATTGGTATACTTGGATGACATCTTGATCTTCAGCCAGAGTTGGGAAGAGCACCTCCACCATATCCGATAGGTTCTCCAAACACTACGACAACACAAGTTATGTGCCAATTTGGAGAAATGTACTTTTGGCATGACCCAAGTTTAGTATCTGGGATATATTATTGATGAACAGGGGGTGCATGTGGACCTCGCCAAGATCTAAGTCATTCGGTATTGGCCATCTCCAATCACTCAAACAGAGCTTGATAACTTTCTAGGTCTTGCCAACTTCTACTACAGATTCGTGTTGGGATTTTCTCATATCACTTGGCCCTTGAGTCAAGTCACCAAGGGAGGAGCGAAAGAAAAATTCTTTTGGTCTAAATCTCAACAGAAGGCATTCACAGAGTTGAATCCAGATTGCATGGAACAAGTTGCAACTTTGGATCATGGACACACAAATCAAGCACACTCGCCAACAGAATATCCAACTATATTGAGTTGTCAAAGCATGCCAACTCCTTCACCAGGGAAAGTGGCTCACCAGGGACCAAGTTCAATAGGAGTTTCCTCATCTCATGGAGGAACTCAATGTAATGGGGACCATTGCTTCCTAAGGGGGGAGGAATTATCTAGGTGGATAGTGGTGGCCACCCACCAATTCCACTTGGACCCCCACCATTGCTTCTTTCATTTTTTTAGTTTCCTTAATTATAGCACAGTTTACTATTTTTAGCAGTTTTTTGGGTCCTAAACTTCTGGAGCCATTTTGAGGCCCTAAACAATGTTTTTTGGAAATACACCGCTAGTGATTTTCTATCGAAAATCATCTTTTCCGTTGTAGTCCTCAGAGAGATATTTCTAACGGATTATCATGCATGTCAAATGGAGATAATATGACCAAGTCACGACCCCAGCAAGTTGGCTATCCAACTCACCCCAATGGGGCCCATAAACTCTTGGTGTTACATCTCCTCGGGTTAGGGTTTTGGTTGTTTAGGGTTTGCTCTTATTGTTCAATAATAAAAAGGCCCTTGAGCCTCATTGTAAGGCAGTTCAGAGGCATGTAGCCGCCACATCTCTTCTTAGAGGTAAGCTACCATCTCCCTAGCTGGTTTATTTCCATTTCTATTTGTAAGCATATTTCAGTATTTTACATTAATGAATTGAAGTATTATTTCCTCTGCATCCTTGTGTTTATGGTTATCTCTATAATTTGTTGTGTTCCCGTTTAAATCTGGATCAATTACATATGTAGTACGTTTGTAAACTATATCAAAACAAAATTCCATTGCTTTCAAAAATTAAACCACATTGATATTGAAAGACATGATGCTAAAGGTTTATAAACAATGGTGATCACATAAGTTGGTAACTAAGAGTATATGGGTATACTTATAAGTATTATGGCGAGACCATAAATGTTGGGTCCCTATAATACTAGTGATTACCCCATTACTATGTTAGTTGTACCCCTTATTAATATCGTTGTGCTCCTATTGCCCCCATATTGTTATTACTGTGCCCCATAGAATCCCTCTATTGTTATTTTTGTGGATTTATATTATTATTGTTTTAGGTCGGCTGGGTTATATTGTGACTCCTTAGACTCCTATATATAGAAAGGAGGTTTTGTCATTTGAATCATCCAAGAATTGTTCATTTATGTAATGTAAAGGAGGTTGCCCCCTCGAAGAGGCGGAATTCTAAGGCGTTGATCTATCTTTTCTATCTTTTCTTGAGCTGGTTTCATAACAAAAAGATACAAGTGGTGATGTTATTGGATTACGTCTACTTGTTTAAAATCATAGGAATCTCTCTTTTGAGTGTTGGAACCTAAGAATTTGGATCACGATGTAAGGGACTAAGAAACATTCAATATACAAAATTTAATGCTAGGTTATATGTTTTATTTTCTGCATTTTATTACTTCTCTATAATTCAAATTTTTATAGGAGGCACGAGTTGGTTACTGGTCGCAGAGATTTTGTGTCCTTTTTAATTAAATATTTATTTATACTCTTTTCATTAATATATGTATATGGATATGTATGCAAAGCCATTACAAGTGTGGAAACTCACAACTACAGATGTTGTGCATTTTTAATGTGAATTTTTACTCTCTTTTGTTTACTGTGGTGAATGAAAAATCATTACTTTGTTTCTTGACTTTCAAACCTGGAATGTTTCATTGATTGTTAATGTAGAAAAGGATTGGATCCATTGTGATATCAAGATATTTTTCTAATTATACGACAAATCACACCAAAGCTATTGAAATATATAATTCGTTGATGAGTGGAAACACAATTTGTAATGAGATCTAGAGTCGTTGGATGAATTGAAAGCTACAAACTTGGTAAATTGTTGGTATGAAACAAAACATATAAAATTTGGAAAGTTTCCCATATGTGTGTCCATGGGACAAAGATCTAAAATGTTACTCCTAACGTGCTTCTACCACACTTTTAAAACCTCTATTAATTCATAAGTTTTAACAAGGGTCTAATCTATGATTTTCATAAGCATTTTGAAAATAGAGTGTATACTTGTCAATGTTTTGAGTGTTATAGGTTACCTTAATTGCTTTAAGAAATTTCCAATTTTAAACTCCTTTGTGTGAATAAAATTAGTTTAATTAGATCATAGTGTTTTCCATACAATGCTTGGATCCATATTATTCTCTTTATAAAGAAAATAGATCTGAAAGAAAACATTCTTGCAAAATTGTTTTGAAAGGATTTTTATAATCATTGTAAACAAGATTTAATATTTCATTGTTACAAGTCCTTTCTTTGATTTCATTGGTATGGATTATCACAGATTAAGTTTTTTCTATAGGTTATATTTTTACTAGGTTTTGATTGACTTTGCATATTTTATTTTTGAAACATCCACACGGGTTTCTTGGGTCTTGAACTTGAAAAGATCCATTACATCTAGCACAAAGTATTGAGCATATTTTCAGAGTAGAACTAGAAGCATTATTTTCTACATATTTAATTTTGTTACACAGTGGTTTTCAATGAGAGTGAGTGCAAGATTGCAATAAGCTTGGTTATTTTCTTTTGAGAGAATAGATGGTCTAGAAATTTAGTTTCCTTTTCTCTTTGACTTATTGAATACAATGTTTACATTTTCTTAAGTATATGCTCAGGTTTCCAGGGTTTGCCTCTTAGTTTTGGATAGTTAGGGTTTGTTTTGCAATTGCAAGTTTTAGGGTTTTTTTTTTCTACTTGTCAATAGTCAAGATTTTATTTCTAGTTTTCACTTGTTAGGGTTAGCTCATTGATTGCCACTAGTTAGGATTTTATTTTTACTTGACAATAATTTAGATATGTTCTTTGAATTTCATTAATTAGGGTTTTCTTTTCAATTATGAAATAGTTAGGGTTTTCTCCTTAATTGCTAATAATTATTATTTTCTTTCAATGTTGTTAGATTCCAAGATTATTGTTTATGTTTCATCTAATGAACACTTTTGAGTGTAGGATTAGAGCATGGGTTGACTAGTGCAGGAACTGAAGGTGTGATTTGTTTTTAGACAAATTAGAGTTTTGTTTTGCAGGTTTTTGAAGTCCTTCTCTCATATTTCCAGTGTTGCATCTTAAATTCCATAGACCCTAGATTGAAAATTAATGTTGGTCCATTAATATACCCTATACTATACCCAACGAAGCTTTATTTAATTTTTCTCCATGTTCTCCATAATTTTAATTCACATGCATATGCTATTAATAGTAATTTACAAATATACAAATCTAAAGAGAAATAAAACTGTAATATCATATATTACAAATTTCTGAATATAATTTTATCAGATATGTTGTGACGAACTGCCCAGTGAAATATCCATGGAAGTTTACAAATCACAGACCAACATGAGGAGGGAATAGACAAAGAATTTCAGTACATCATGAAGTTTAGGAAGAGAAAGAAGAAAAAATATGCTTTCCTATTCAATATACAATAGCCAGGATATAAGAAACAAGGACTTATTTCTTAGGGAATGACTTGAAATATGAAGGAAGAAAAATCATATGAAGGATACTTTATCCAACATTAGATTGCATAAGTAGTCATCTATGAATCCTACACCCAAAGAATTAATTTATACTTCCAGTATTTGGTTGGGGTCATTGAGGTACAGGTTATATCAAATGGATTCTAGTATAACCCATAAATCCCACTTGAAAAGTTGTAAAATGCACACATTTAAATATTTTTGTGGATTTTGAATACATACACAAGTTGTTTTGTAAAGACTCAATGACATATGCATATTTCTTTTATGAGAATCACATATATACACATTATTCCTGAATATAAAGGGTATATGAAAACTCAAAAAGTGTCTTTTGAAGAACTTTTTGGGGAGAGCATACTATAAGGAAACATATATGATGTGATGGTTAAGAGATGCATCTCAAAACTAATGTAGTAAAAGATGAAGCCTATTTCCAAATCAAGATTCTTTTGTCATGACATGTTCAGGATGCCATGCTAGCATGATATCATCCTTCTAAGGAATAAATTTCCTTTGAGGAAATATTAGGAATATGGAAAAAACTAAAGGTGAATTAAATATTATAGTGAAGGTGAGGTAACTTTGGGAGAAGGAGATAGACTAGATCCATTGATTGAGTATTTTTTTAAAAGATAAATGTTTGATGGTGAATCAAAAACCTCCCCAGATATATGCAACAACCCACAAGACACATATATCATAAACTCATATTTCAGCCTAGGACCGAGATGTTTAGAGACCACTAGAAACTAGAGTCGAGATCCCAACTCGGCGAGATGACTATCTTTCCAGCCTTACTATGATAGGCCATGGTTTCCCCTCATGGATTTTGAAACAGAGTGGAGGTATAACATCCCAGTGGGACAACCACCTCGTTGGCCCACGAGAAGACCCATTGATCGAGTATTTTTATTGAAGGAAAATTTCAAGGCCTAAGTTTCACCCATAGGATAATCTTCCATTTCCCCCCAAAAAATGACAATCTCGATTTTTTTCTAAATTTCAATCGCCCTAATTTTATAAGTTAAAACATATTTACTATAAAAAAACACCAATATGTCCTAAAATCAACATAAAATCCTTAGAAATTTGAGTCTTTTTATAAAAACTTTATCATACATTTTGTCGTTGGCATTTTACAAATTGATAATATTTTCTAAAGTCTCTATACATTATGATAAGTATGGATACTTAAAGTTTTCCATGCTTTTACTATATGTTTAAGACCTTCAAATTTCCAATGTGAATCCTCTAGAGTTGGTCCTAACTTGTAGGAAATATGAAATTGGAAAAGAGGGGTCTAAAATGATGGGATAGATTTATATGTTAGTATAGTAAATAACAGACGGAGTAAAAAAATTAAAGTCTTGGGTAGGAACAAGAGGAGGGACTAAGAATCTACCCATTTTTCTTAAAATCCATAATGACAATCACAATGCACTAAGAATATTCAAATTTAATCATGCTTGGCTAGATAAAGAAGGTTTCAAAGAGATTTTCATCTAGAACTAGAAAAAACACGAGGAAAACATATATGATTCAACTATGCTTCAATTAGGTGAAAACCTAAAACATATTAATAAATAGTGGTAGATTGGGAAAAGAAGAAAAGGAAGAATGATGAAAAATATATATGGGAGATGGAAAAATAAACAAAGATAATGCTTGAGGGGAACAAAAAAGGGTTTTTTATTTGAAAAAGAAAAATTAAAAGTTCCAAAGTGATTAAATAGGAAATTATTGGATACATAAGAGGTTAATGAGAGATTCAGGTGTAGATCCATTTGGTTGGGAGTAAGGCATGAAAATATGATTTTTTTTCCAAGTTATGCAAAGGAAAGAAAGAACATCAATACTATATTAGAGATTGGGATAAAGAATGTGATGTTTAGAACATTTTAATATATGTTGGATGAAT
>APFE030012155.1:5735-26844 GCA_000404065.3 Pinus taeda
GTGGAGGAACCGTAAATTCCTTTGGAAAGTGTCATAATATCAAGCTATCCATGGGAGAATATGTATTGAGTAATGAAATGCTTTTCGTTCTAGTGGGTAGTATCGATGTTGTACTAGGAGTCCAATGGCTACAATCCTTGGGTACAATAACTTTTAATTTTCAAGAACTTTTCATGAATTTTTCTTGGGAAGGAAAGGAAGTAGAATTGAGGGGTATCACAGGGAAACCAGGAAAGATAACCAGCTCTGACAGAATGACAAATCTTCTAAAGAAAGAACAACGAGGTGTAATTGCACAATTATTTTCGCTAATGGTTCCCACATCGAAATCATGTATTTCTCTAGATCTTTAAATAGTATTGGACAATCACTCCAAGGTATTTGAGACTCCCAAAGGCCTCCCACCTATTCATGATCATGATCATGCTAATAATTTGATTCCAGGAAGCATTCCTCCAAACGTCAGACCTTATAAATATCTAATGAGCCCCAGAAATGGGTAATTATATGGGCTCATTTTGGCTCTTAATTCAACTTAATCCACCATTATCATTAGTTTATTACATGTTTCTAATTATATTTATGCTAATAGAGTGAATTGGGTTAGTCATTTGGCCATGTAGTGTAATGTGTGCTTTATGTAGATTTTTTGGTCAATTTTAGACAAAGTCAAAGGATTTATGAGCAAATGGCAACAGATATTCGAGGAAAACAGGGAAGAGGATTTGTAGGGAGGTGGCTCCTTCGTTTATGACCCCTTTCCTTGAATCCTCCATCAGTAACTCAGAGCACAAGCAACTACATTGATCCATCCAAGGGGCAGCTGAGCAAGTAAAGAAGGATTATTGTTTATCTCCAATTTTGGGAAGCCGAGATCCTTGATTTTAGGAAGGTTGTTGGGGGACTCCATTTGTATAAATCAGGGAGCTTAGAGCTTCAGTATGTTAGCTAGTAATTAGTAGGATTTTCACACTTTTGTGCAACTCTTGTGCAACTCATTTTCGAGCTTCCTTTTTTAGAACAATTTATGTAATGTGACTTTTATTTTTGATAATGGAGATGAAAAAGTTTTTGAGCTAGCATTGATCTCTTTCAGAGGGCTGAAGCTATTGGGTTAGGGCCCAACCCAAGCTGCCCAAAACCTCTTTCTTTTTACTTATATTTTTTTGCTTCAGTTCACGAGTTAATTTCTGTTACATAGATTCATTTTATCTTGCTTAGATTAGGTTGTTTTTTATGGTTTTCATAGCTCCTTTTGTTTCGATTGCTCAAGTAGGTTAATGTAGTGACAGGCTAAGATTCAAAAGGCCAATTGCAAACCTTGACCGCCTTTCTCCCTTTTTGGGACTATGATTTGAGGCCAAGGCACTACTGCTGCCACCAAAAACACATTTTTGCTCTGCCATGCAATTTCTAGTGTGATGACATGATTTGGAAAGTTAGTGTGTTGCTTCAAATTCAGTTGCCTAGGTCATGCCCTGTTCTTTAATAATAGATCTACCCACATTATTTTATTTTCAAATTTTACTGTTCAACATTCTCTGTTTGTAGGTCAGAAATTAGGTCAAGCTAGAGAAATTTCAGTTTTCATAGTATAGTTAATCCTTTCTTTGATCAGTTTTCATAAGTAGATGTGCAGATATCTTGTAGGACACCTCATCTCCCCATACATCCATAAAGTAGCCAGAATCAGCTCACTTCTCATAGATTTCCCAAGTCATTCGCAACATTTCACCAATTTTCCATAATTTCTGTGTTTTTCTCCATAAACTTCCCTCTTGCCATTTGAGCAAATCCAACCATCATGTTCCCTCTTGATCCTCCTTAACAAGCTCTAGACACCTCAACACCTTCATCTAGCCTTCAGCTACCCCTTTCCCATCATTTTTCCACCTTCAAAACCTCCAAAAATAGCTCTCGGCCTCCTCCTATAGATCCTCCTGTAGATCCCCTACAACCTCCTGTAGAATTTCCTGTGAATGATTTTTTGAAGTCTGATTGCAAGGGAAGTCTTCAGAAGGGTACTATGGGCTTCTTAGGACCTCTCCACATGTTCCTCCACCTCTGCAAAAACCAAGTCCATCCTCCATTGCCACCAAACCTCTGCCACAGTCACAAATAGACAAAAGGTCATGCATAACAATTTCACATAAAACACATAAAAATACAAAAATATGTGCTTTTCTCATTTTCTTTTAGAAATAGTTTAAATAGATGTAATTCACCTTCCTAGTAGTCAATGTCATTCATCTCATCAGTTTCTATCTCTTTTTCTGCAAAAGTAGGGTTAGTTGGATAAATTAGGGTTTGCTAGGGTTTGCGTTAAATTTTTGCCTTCCCTCTCTTTCTGCAAGTAGAATAGTCCTTGTAGATTAGCTCTCTTTGATCACAACTAAAAGATTCTTCTGAGAATTCATAGAATTTGGCTTAAGCTCCTAGTGATCTTGCGCCAGCTGACCAAGTGACAGCCTGCAGTAAGAGCTAGTACTTGTGCATACAACACCGTCGCTTCCAAGTTTGTTACGAACTACCAGGTTGATAAAAGTAAAGTAGGAAGCCCCAGGAGTTGCAGCATTATTGCTGCAATAGTGGTGCTCATCACTTTTTGGTGTCGTTGCCAGGGAAGCGTCAGAGTATCTTGTGATTACTTCTTTCTTCTGTTTTCTACTGCAACATTATGCTAAGTAGTTCATTTCAGCAAGGGTAGAGTAGTTGTTTCTTTCAATTCCCACATTTCCTTGCTTTCATTTCAATTTTGCAATTTCCATTTCAACAAAAGTATATTAGTCCTTTCAATTCTGCAATTTCTATTTCACAAAAGTAGATTAGTCATTTCCTTGCTTTCCTTTCTGCATTTCATTTGCTTTCCTTTTTAGTTCTACAAGTTCATTTCAGTAGTTGCAATTTCTTTGTTCAATCAATTTTAGTTTTGCAGATACAAGCAGTGAAAAAACAAAAATCACCCAAAAAAAAGATTTCTTTTCATGCCTCGTAGGAACATAGATATTTTAGGAAAATTCCTACCCAACACCCCCACCACATCATAAAGCCACCCTTCTCTCTTCTTCGGTGGCAGTTATCTAGAAGAACCTATAGGTGAACAACCGGAGATATATGAAGATCCTATAGCAGAAGAAGAGGAAGAAACCATCCCTCCTGAGACCATGGCTGAAAATAGAAATGGAAGGGGAAATGGAGAGAGAGTAGAGGGTACTTTTCCTATCTGAGAAACCAATGGAGACACTAAAATGAAAAACATAAGCCCTTCAGCCCTACCTCATGTCCATGGATTAACTACAGAAGATCCTAACACCTTCCTATTTGAGTTTGTTGTTGTCTGTCGAATCTATGACTATGCAGAAGATGAGCAACAATATCACAACTTGGGGTCAGATGCAGTAAGCCTTCAATAACAAATATCGGGACTATTGTAGGTCAAAATATACCAAGGAATAAATCTTTCAAATGGTCGTGGGAAGCGATGAATCCTTGGAAGATTATGAAGAGAGGTTTCAGCTTAGTTATAAAAGGGTCAGGTGCACACTTGACCTCAAATCTCTGAAGTTGGTCCTGCTCAGAGGAGTTCTGGAAGACCTTATAGACACCCTCCATTTGCTAGCTGGTGGGGGACATCTACCAACTACCTTATGAATACATAAAGAACGTTTTTAGAAACCATTCTAGGGCAGCCAGAAAGAGAGGTAGGGGGAGTCAACCCATAGGCAGTACATCCTCATCCAATTCATCCCTTAAAGGAGACTTTGGAAATCTGCTAGAAGATTTTAAAAGCGAGATGATGTAGACCCTTGCCATGCAAATAGATACCTTGCATATTAAAAGGAAACAAGAGGAAGAAGAGAGGGCATTGGCCATTTTTTGTCCTAGATGCACCAGAAGGCATCCTAGGAATGAATGTCCATTGAAATCTATAAAAGTGTGTTCAGTCTGTGAAGAAGATCATTCTACGAATCAGTGCCCTTCCTTGCTTTGACTTAAAGTTGTATACCAAGGGGTCGAAGGATCCACTGAACCACTCTATTTCATGAACCAAAGGAGGCCTCATGGGCCTAGACCTTACTAGTAGGGAATGCAAGGGACATCCCAGGCATACTACAAGCCCAGTCAAGCCACTTCCATGCCTTCTTAGGGTCCCCTTACTCATCCTTTCTGGTCCACACCCCCTCCTTGATCATATCCACCTCAATATCCTGCTCAACCAGCTACTCATTCATTTCTCTTATGCCTAGCCACAGACTTAGTGGAATGCACCTCATCGGGGGTGGAGGCTCCAGTACAACTCTCCTCCTACTCTTTTGCCTCCACCACCTGTTCAACCACAACCATTGCCTCTTGCTCCACCAAGGAAACCCCAAATTCCTGCTCAACTAAACCCAAACCCGAATAATAGACAGGCCCAGCAGGTATATAGTGGGGAACCATCATGCCCAACCTATGCTGCGGCGGTTCAGGAGATTAACCTACGATCTGGGAAGATTCTCCCAGATAACCAGCCTCCCCCTAAGGGGGATGAGAAAAAAAATACGAAAGTGAACCAAAAGCCATTCCACCCTTTCCTAAGAGATTATTCGGAACAACACAGCCTACCCTAGAAGAAATTGAACTTCTGGGAGAATTGAAACAACTATGTGTAAATCTACCACTTCTCCAAGCCATAAAGGATGTGCCTATATACAACAAGATGATCAAGGAGAAGTGCTCCAGGCATCCACGCAGGCGCAGGAGAGATGCCTCAACTATCAATGTCATAGGACAACTGTCCAACCTGATGTTGGGGCAGGTAATCTGTCTGAAATATCTAGACCCTGGAAGCCCTGTAGTCGATGTCCACATCAATGGCACCATAATCCCCATACCCTAATTGATCTAGGGGCTACCATTAATGTGATGACCAAGGACACTATGCTCAAGCTCAACCTTCAGGGCTCCTTGGGAAAGGCCACAACAATACTGCAATTAGTTGACCGCTCCACCGTGACCCTTGAAGGGATTGTGGAAGATGTAATGGTCTCCATTTATTCTTGGGAGTACCCTACTAATTTCATGGTTCTCTAGCCAAAGGAAAAGCTCACTGGGTATCCTCTCATCCTAGGAAGACCCTAGTTGGCTATTACAGATGCCTACATCAGTTATCAAGCTGGGAACATGACAATCAAGAACAGGCATATGTCTAAGCTGCTAGTCCTATATCCTCAAGCCCAACCTTTATTAGAACATGATCTACCTCTCTGGTTGTATGAAGAAGATGAGGATGAAGTCTATTCTGCACCATTGTTTGCAGTAGAAGCTGCCATGGGGGGGACCACAAACTGAGGATGATATCATTGAAAAATTGATTCAAAATCCACCCCCCAGTATGTTTCCATTAGAAGAGCTAGTGAAAGAAACCCAAGCCAATCCTTTAGTTGATCTCTGTGTGGCCGACCCGACCTCTATCCGAGTTAAGAATATAAAGTTCAGCCCAGAAAGAACCTTAAAAATCAACTCATCCCTATCCACTTCTTAGGAGAAGGAGTTATGTAGCTTATTGAGAAACCATTTGGATGCTTTCGCTTGGAGCTATAAGGAGATGAAGGGAGTGCACCCTTTAGTTTGTACTCATCACATTTACATTAAGGAAGATTGCAAACCAGTCATGCAGCCTCAAAGGAGGACAAATCCATCCCTTAAGGACATTGTCAAAGAAGAACTGCAAAAGTTAAAGGATGCAGGATTCATCTACCCCATCTCTGATAGTGAATGGGTCTATCCTTTGGTGCTAGTGCCAAATAAAAATGGGAAGTGGAGAATCTATGTTGATTATCAAGAACTAAACAAGGCCACCAAGAAGGACCATTTTCCTTTTCCTTTCATAGATCAAGTGTTAGATGGCTTGGCAGGGAAAAAGCTTTTCTCATTCCTAGATGGGTTTAGCGAGTAATACCAGATCCAAATAAGCCTGGAAGACCAAGATAAGACCACTTTCACTTGTCCTTGGGGTACCTTTGCATATTAGGTCCTTCTCTTTAGATTGTGCAATGCTCCTGCCACTTCTCAAAGAGAAGTACTGAGTATATTCTCTGAACCGGTTCATGATGCAGTGGAAATCTATATGGATGATTTTACCCCTTATGGTTCTAACTTCTAGGAAGCTTTGTCTAACCTAGGAAAAGTTTGGGAAAGTGTATTGAAATGAACCCGTTCCTCTGTCCTAAAAAATATGAATTCCTGATGGCTGAAGGGACTGTGCTAGGTCATGTAATCTCTCAACAAGGATTACAATTGGACCCCAAAAAAATTGCCATCATCCAAAGGGTCCCACCTCCTCAAGAGGTAAGAGATGTCCGGAGTTTCCTAGGTTTAGCAAGGTGTTATAGAATATTCATTAAGGATTTTAGTAAGGTAGCCTCTCCATTGTTTGGTCTTTTGGGGAAGATGTTGAGTTGATATTGACTGACAACTCGCAAGAAGCTTTGGATACATTGAAAAGTAAACTTGTGACTGCCCCAATTTTGAGAGGCCCAAACTGGGCCCTGCCTTTCCACATTCATACAGATTTCTCGAACAAAGCAATAGGAGTAGCCTTAGGGCAAGTTGATGAGAAGCTACCTTATGCCATATATTTTGTAAGTAAAAATGTGCCAAAGGAAAACTTAAACTACACTGTAACCGAGAAGGAGCTCCTAACTGTAGTCCATTCCTTAAATAAATTTAGACACTACATCACCGACTATCAAACATTTGTACACATTGATCATGCTACAATTAGGTATTTAATGAACAAACCAGATGTAAATGCTCGCATTATTAGATGGTTGCTTTTATTGCAACAATTTGATTTAACCATTATTGATAAGCTCGGTAAGGAAAATGTTGTTGCTGATTCTTTGTCTAGAATAGATCTGCCTATAGGTGAAGAAGGAACGGTGGATGATCAAATGTCAGATGAACACCTGTTTGATATCTTAGTACTCTCTCCATGGTTTGCTGATATAGCGAATTACTTGGTTTCCACACAGTTCCCGCCACACCTCTCCTGAAAAGAGAAGAGCAAGATCGTGAGGAAAAGTGCCCCATTCACTTGGATTGGGGGCAATCTCTTCAAACATTGCATAGATCAGGTTTTGAGAAGATGTGTCAAGGAGGAGGAAGTTTTTGACATTTTCCTGACCTGTCATGATGGGCCCTGTGGGGGCCATTTCGCAGCAAAGAGGATTGCGTTCAAAATTCTGCAAGCAGGTTACTATTGGCCTACTCTTCATCAAGATGTAAGGAGATATATCAACTGATGTGACTGGTGTCAAAGGATGGGAAAACCTACTCCAAGGGATGAGATGCCCTTGAAACATCAAGTGACTTTCGAGCCATTTGAGAAGTGGGGCATGGACTTTGTGAGTCATGTCAACCCTCCTTCAAACCAGAAATATTATATCATTGTGTGCATTGATTATCTAACAAAACTGGTAGAAACAAAGGAAATCAAGGCAGCAACAGAGGAAAAAGTAGTTGAGTTTTTAAGAGAGAATATGTTATATAAGTTTGGGTATCTTAGAGAATTAATCACAGATCAAGGGAGTTAGTTTACCTCCAATCTGATTGAAGACCTACTCACAGATCACAAAATTAAGCACAACACTTCCACCCCTTACCATCCACAAGAAAATGGACAGGTGGAAGACACTAACAGAGCTTTGGAAGGAATTTTGACCAAGGTAGTGAGCAACAGCAGAAAAGATTAGGCAGATCGATTTGTTGAGGCCACTTGGGCCTATAACACCACATGGAATACCACCACAGGGTTCACACACAATGAGCTGCTCTATGGGAAGAAGGCTTTGCTGTCAATAGAATTTGAATACAACACACTAAGGATGGCAGCTCAGCTGGACCTAGATCTCAGCCATGCACAAAAGGAAAGGTTACTCCAGCTAAATGGATTGGATGAAAAAATATTGCAGGCCCTTCTCCACACAAAGGTATTCCAACTTCAAAGGAAAATATGGCATGACAAACACCTCAAAGAGAATCAATTCCAAGAAGGATATTGGGTGTTGTTGTATGACTCAAGCTATAAAGATTTCAAGGGAAAACTGAGGACAAGATGGCTGGGACCATACATTGTAGAAAAGTGCAATGGAAATGGTTCAGTTATGATCAGGACCATAGATGAAGAAGCCATCCCCATGCTTTTCAATGGGCATAGGTTGAAAATCTACAGGAAGCCCCTCTCCAAGCAAGAATTCATTGAAAATCTGAGTAAAACAGTGTTGGTAGTGGAGCAAGTCTCTTCCTCCACTCCACCCATTCCCTAAAAAAAAAAAAAAAAAAAGGATGAGGAGAATAAAGATCCCTGGGCACCTCCAAGGCAGGTAGGGTGAAACCTCCCCTTGGAGGCACCCTAACTGTCTCTTAAAAAAAAACATAAATAGAAAAAAGAAGAAACAGAAAATTGATTTCTTTTGAATACATTGCAGGTTGCAGGAGGGCCACAGAAGAGAAAGGGACATGGTCGGGCCGAGTACACCTCTGACAGACTCTTTCTCCATCACTATTGCCTTTTCCCAATCCCTGGTCTCACCTTTTCTGGAAAACTATGCACCCTCCAGGAGGCTCTATGCATTCTACAAGAGGCTCCTGTAGAAATCACAGAGAGCTTGAAATCAAGTCAAGAAAAGGATCAAAGGGCTAGAAACTTGTCCAGAAGACCTGTGGATCCCCCTACCACCATTCATCCTCATAACTGTCCATTCCATAACTTCACCACTACATTTCCACTCGCTTATTTCTTCCCTACACAGAAAACACATAAATCCTGTTTCTTTTGTTTGTTAGAAAAATGAAAAATAAACAAGCAACATCCTTAACTTAAGTTTTACCTAGTGCATACCAGCTGCTTTTCCATGTTTGACAGAAGCTTCCTCAGTTGCCTCTCTAGTCCCTGCTCAAGCCTCAGCCAAAATTTTTAGAGGGAGAAGTAGCTACAAGAAATCCTGTAGGATTCCTGTAGCACCTGATCCCCTTAAAAAGCGAGCTCCAGAGGCAGGGTTAGTGCAGCCACAGATGGGTAGAACGTGCAAGGAGTTAGATCATAATTAAAGATCACCAGTACAAGGTAGTTCAACCACAAGTGCCAACAGTAGAAATCCATTGATAAAACTCCAAAGTCTGAGCATGCAACAACACGGTAGCACGCAATTCTCGACTAAACAGGTAAGTGACTAAACCCATTCCTTTGTTGCATGGGTATAATTTAAAGACTACATGAACAAGTGAGATGGTTGCAATCAAACTAGATCATTGGCCAGCTAACTGGCCACCCTCATCCAGTTCAAACAACGCTCAGTGGATGCACTCAGCATGTGTGTTCAGTCAACTCGAAAAATCTCAAAACAGGTAGTGGAAGAATCTAACGGGAATGATTGAGTTGATTACGGTAGGTGGCGTAAAAGTTTCATAATGGCACTGAAGTAGGGACAAATGGCCCCGATGAGTGTAACATACCCTTCCTACCACCTCACCTGATCACCGCAGAAAGCTCCTGTAAACTCAAGTATGTTGCAGTCAACTGCCTTCACAACCTTTGTTCTTATTTGGGTTGACGAGCTCTGGACTGTAGCAACCTACCTACCACCTCTAGAGCATCGAAACATTCGAATTCTGTCATTCTCAGGACTTGCCCACTTATTGGGCTCTACAAGAGTATTATCAGAATCTATAGGAGCAAAAACATAGCCCTACAGGAGCCTTTCTACAGGAAGGCCAGTGAGCAGCACCGCAGAGGAAAACGCAAGATTTTATGACAAATTAGGGCTGAAAAGGTAGGCTCGGTGAAAACCCACTTTGCATTTCCATATATACAAAGGGTGGTATGATTCCAAGCGAGGCATTGAGTTGAAAAGGGAAGGAAAGTGAGAAGAGAGTTTTCCTGTGTTTTAAAAAATATATATATAGTTTTTCCATTTGCTCTTTGCACTGAAATACTATCTCTTTCTCCTCCGTGGTATTCTCCTATGTAAAGAGATGATGCAACTCTAAAAAGTTAAGCCTGTAAAGAGTGAACTTGCATTAGATAGTCTACTTATTTTGTAAAAAGAAAAAAACACAGTTTTGTATGTTCTCTGTTTTTTTTTAAGGTATTGTTTCCCTCAGACATACAGAGAAGTAATGTGAGTCTAGATAACGGGGTTTGGAAGGAAGGAAAGTTGCAATTTGTTTCTGTTTAAAAGAAAGAACACAAAAACTCTCTCCCTGTTTCTTGAAAGAAAACCTCAGTTGTTCCTCTATTTTCGGGATTAAAACTTGCTACCTCCCTCTTCAACTAAAATATTCCAGTAGAATCTAAAACATCATGATAGGGTTTTTATGAGGAAGGAGCCTCTGAATTCAACGAAGCTACATGAACATCCAGAAGTGGTAGCCCTCTTCACTAGAGAAAATTGGATGCCTTTCCATGAAAGTTGCAAGGATATGATGATGAAGTCACAGAGGAATTTATATTGTCTTTAAAACCTCACTCAAAAACCCATGCTACTGTCATTTTTAGGGGTCTAACTATAGAAATCACCCCAGAGTTCATTAGCAGGATTACAGCCCTTCCACTTGGATTACCGTGGAGCAAGGAAGAAAAACCATTGGGTCAAGTTGCCAAGAAAACCTTTTTCTAGCCTAATGAACATCTTGTGGAGGACAAGAATGGCATCAGGAGAACAAGTATACCTTACCCATGGAATGAGGTCAGTTATCAGATTATGAAATACATATACTATGAAGGAAGATATAACATAGTTTATGGGTACCATTTCAGACTGTTACATGAACTAAGATATGGCATGGACCTTCCTGCATTTATAAAACTCAGTATTCCATATTTTCTCCTCCAATCCTTAATAGAATCTAGCACCAAATTGAAGGTAGGAGTTCCAGACCAATTGGCTCACCATGGGCTAATTAAATTGCTAGTGGAGGATGCCCTACACACTTTCACAATCTCCATAGCCTGGGATATTTTCAGAAACATGACTGAGGATGATATAAAAACTCTCACCTATGACCTTAGTCCATCTAAAAGTGAATTGGAATAACAAAAAGGGGAAGAAATCCATGAAGAAGAAAAGAACACTCAAATGGAAGAAGAGGAACCCCACACAGGAAAAGAAGAAAACTAGATAGGAAAGAAGGAACATGACTCCACCAAAGATGAGCCTAAAGTAGAGAAGATGAAAGAATAAAAAGCAGAAAATAGTAAAACCACAATAGAGAAAAATAAGAGGCCAATAACTGAAAGGAAGAAGCCTAAGATAGTTCAGAAAAAGGTTGCCACAAGAAAAGCAGAAGCTAAGCAAGAAGAGGAGCAAACAAAATTAGAGACATTAGAAGCAAAACCAGCAGCAACAGGAAAAATAGCAGATGAAGAAGAAGAAGAAAATCAGGAAGAAGTGTCTCCTGAGACACTAGCAAGGGAGGTAGCAATTGTTCTTGCTGCACCTAGTACTCCATCCAAGCCCAAAGGAAAAAGGAAAAGACAACCATCCATGTACTTCAAGGCTTGAAAAAGCACCAGAATAGAGATGGGGAAGCCTCATCCACCTTCAAAAGGACCCATCATCATTGAAGATGCCCCTACTGCCAAAAAGGAGGAATCTCCATCCAAAACCCCCATTACCTATGAAAGGGGAAGCCCTATAGCTTCTACTTGGAAAGAAAGGATCAAACTTATGGACTCTAAAACAGTGCTACAGGAGGCGCAGGCCAATCTACAGGAGACATTGACAAAGCTTCAAGAGACTGACAATCTTGAAAAGAAAGTAGAAGAATAGACTAAGGAGAAAGATAAGGCAAAAGAGATACCAGACCTTGACCCTCAGCCTAATTTAGGCTCTTATTACAACCTTCTAAGAGGAGGGAAAATCATCCCACAAAAGTTTGTAGTCCCTCATTTCTTTGAGCTGGAAAAGGAAAGAGTAAGGACCCATACATGGATGCAGATTGCAAAATCAAAAGGGGTGGAAGACATTAGGCACATGGAAGATAAATTGATGAAAATGGGCAAAGAATTGAGCATGGTCAGGCATATAGAAAGCATCAGAAGAGCTCAATTGGAGGCAGAAAATGAAATTTTAAATAAGCAGCTGCAAGAAAGGGAACCTAAGGCAGAAAATGAAATATTGAGGAGACAACTACAAGAAAGAGAAGCCCAATTAGCCTACATGGCCAGCTGGGCTATGGAAGCACTACAATGTAGACACCTAGCCAAATCTTATGGGATCTACCTCAAAGATTAGTGGCTGCAATTCCAAATCAAAATTCTGGCCCAAAGGGGCACCATACCTTTCTAGGATTATGGATAGTTCATAGATTTATGTGAAAATAGTTCAGCAGAGGACAAGGCGAAGTTGGTGGAGTTTTATTTTCATAACATTTTCCTTACTGATATGAACCTATGGGACCCCAATACAAAGTTGGGTGACTTACAGTTGATGGCCATGACATCCTGGATGAGTCATGAGGAGAAAAGAGCATAAAAAATTTAGAAGTTGATGGCAAAGGAACAAAGTGAATTTCTGATGATTAGAGCAGAGTCATTAGACCCTATGGCTCTCATTAGCTCCCACCAACAATTTGCAGCTGATCCTCAAAGGGCCATTAAGTACATCAATGAGCAAGCCCAGGCTATTGCCCATTTTGAGGACATGGAGAGATTGCTTGGGGATGACTGCATTCATGCATGCTTGAGAATGTGGAACACACTGCCCCACAGCCTACAGATCAGGGAGTATCACTCCCCAGACAGTACGAGAGAAGCCTTGAGGAGAGTGCCACCATATAAGCACTCTATGCAAAGTTGGAAGGCCAATTGGATTGGCCTCAAGTTCAGTCCTCCATTGTTGTTAGGACTACTGGAGGGAGTAAAAGCAGAAGAAGAACAAAAACAGTGGGAAAAGGAGGATGGAAAGGCTGGATTCCATGATAGAAAGGAGGATCTCACATCTGAGGCATGGAATGTCAGGGAGGTCATAAAGGGTATCAAGGATGAGGATATAGATTAGTTGCTCAGACGATGAGCAACACATTTAGTAGGGCGATGATGATGAGCCCCAGAAAAGGGTAACTATATGGGCTCATTTTACCTCTTAATTCGACTTAATCCACCATTATCATTATTTTATTGCATGTTTTTTATTATATCTATGCTAATAGAGTGAATTGGATTAGTCATTTGGCCATGTAGTCTAATGTATGCTTTATGGAGATTTTTTGGTCAATTTTGGACAAAGTCAAAGGATTTATGAGCAAATGGCAGCAGATATTCGAGGAAGATAGGCAAGAGGATTTGTAGGGAGGTGTATCCTTCATTTATGACCCATTTCCTCAAATCCTCCATTGGCAACTTGGAGCACAAGCAACAACATTGATGCATCCAAAGGGCAGTCGTGCAAGTAAAGAAGGATTGATATTTATCTCCAGTTCTAGGAAGCTGAGCTCCTTGATTTTAGGAAGGATATTGGGGGACTTCATTTGTATAAATCAGGGGGCTTAGAGCCTCAGTAGGTTAGCTAGCCATTAGTAGAATTTTCGCACTTTTGTGCAGCTCTTGTGCAACTCATTTTCGAGCTTCCTTTTTTAGAACAATTTATGTAATGTGACTTTTATTTTTAATAATGGAAATGAAATAGTTTCTAAGCTAGCACTGATCTCTTTCAGAGGGCTGAAGCTCTTGGGTTAGGCCCCAACCCAAGCTCCCAACACCTCTTGCTTTGTACTTATATGTTTTTGCTTCAGTTCATGAGTTAATTTCTATTACATAGATTCATTTTATCTTGCTTAGATTAGGTTGCTTTTGATGGTTTGCATAGCTGCTTTTTTTTTAGTTGCTCAAGTAGGTTAATGTAGTGACAGGCTAAGATTCAAAAGGCCAATAGCAGGCCTTGATCTCCTTTCTCCCTTTCTGGGACTATGATTTGAGGTCAAGGCACTACTACTGCCACCAAAAACACAGTTTTGATCTTCCGTGCAATTTCTAGTGTGATGACTTGATTTGGAAAGTTAGTGTTTTGCTTCAAATTCAATTGCCTAGATCATTTACTGTTCTTTCAAAATAGATCTCCCTGCATTCTTTTTGTTCAAAGGTTACTGTTTAGCATTTTTTGTTTGTAGGCTAGAAATTAGGTCAAGCTAGAGAAATTTATGTTTTCATAGTATAATTAATCCTTTCTTTGATCAGTTTGCATAAGTGGATGTGCAGATCTCTTGTAGGACACCTCAGCTCCCCATACATCTATAAAGTAGCCAGCATCAACTCACTTCTCACATATTTCCCAAGTCATTCGCAACATTTCACCAATCTGCCCTAATTTCTGCATTTTTCTCCATAAGCTTCCCTCTTGCCATTTGAACAAATCCAACCATCATGTTCCCTCTTGATCCTCCTTGACAAGCTCCAAACACCTCAACACTATCATCTAGCCTTCAACTACCCCTTTCCCATCATTTTTCCACCTCCAAAACCTCCAAAAATAGCTCTCAACCTCCTCCTGTATGTCCTCCTATAGATCTCCTGTAGCTTCCTGTAGAATTTCCTGTGAGTGATTTTTCGAAGTCTGATTACAAGGGAACTCTTCAGAAGGGTACTAGGGGCTTCTTAGGACCTCTCCACACCTTCCTCCACCTCTGCAACCAAGTCCATCCTCCATCACCACCAAACCTCTGCCATAGTCACAAACAGACAAAAGCTCATGCATAACAATTTCACATAAAAATACAAAAAGATGTGCTTTTCTCATTTTCTTTCAGAAGTAATTTAAATAGATGTAATTCACCTTCCTAGTAGTCAATGGCATTCATCTCATTAGTGTCTATCTCTTTTTCTGCAAAAGTAGGGTTAGTTGGATAAATTAGGGTTTTCTAGGGTTTGCGTTACATTTCTGTCTTCCCTCTCTTTCTGCAAGTAGAATAGTCCTTGTAGAGTAGCTTTCTTTCATCATAGTTAAAAGCTTCTTCTGAGAATTCATAGAAGTTGACTTAAGCTCCTAGTGATCTTATGCCAGTTGACCAAGTGACAGCCTGTAGTAAGAGCTAGCACTTGTGCATACAACACCGTCGCTTCCAAGTTTGTTACGAACTACTGGGTTGATAAAAGTAAAGTAGGATGCCCCAAGAGTTGCAGCATTATTTCTTCAATACTGGTGCTCACCAATATCCATATGCCCAAAGGAGTGAAATTGAACATATGGTTGCAGAAATGGTAGAGGTTGGTATAATTATCCAACTAAATTTGATAAACAATGCAAGGGATGAATGGAAGAATGGCGAAGTAGGGTGGGAACTCATTCAAAAGTTGTCGAAGATCCCAATTCCTACAATATTGCTAGAACTTGACAAGGAAGGAAAAATCATATTGGAACCTGAAGCATTCACAGAACCGAGAAGTCAATAGCTACGAAATCGATCATTTTCAAAGAATCTCATCAAGTGGAAGAACTTACCTATTGAAGATTCCACATGGAAGAATGAGAATTTTATACAGAAGCATCAAGAACTACTCAAGCGTTCAGGACAACACTTTTTGAAGGAGAGGGGATTGCTATGTTCCTATACTACTAGTGTAACCTCTTATTGTTATCAGTAGAACCCCCTTATTATATTCTTGTGCCCATGCAGTCCCCATATTTTTATTATTGTGCCCCATATAAGCCCACTATTGTTATTATTGTGCCCTTACATTATTATTGTTATGTTGGCTCTAATTATATTATGACCCCTAACTTGAATGAGTAAAAATTGAAGAGGTAACATGTAGAAACATTTTAAAAAATGCATATGTGTAAGCACATGTAGGCAAGAGATACCACACTACCTACCCATGTTCATTCTTTCATTCCGAAGGAAATTAACTCCACTAAGGTGGAGGTTAGGCTAGCAAGAACTAGACATTTCTTGAGTGCATAAAAGGAAACAAGAAGGAGTCATACGAGGCTAAACAGAAAGTGACTAAGTGGAGTTGAGACCAAAGTACTAACTTGTAAAAAACAACTGCTAAACTTACCATCCAACTTTGTAAAAATCCACATGACATTGATAAACTTCCTATATGTGCTACCCTGGTTCATTAATGTGTACATGCTAAGAAATGATGGGGGATGAAACGTTTTTATTATGACTAATAGGCAAGTCGTGCCCACACCTCCCTTCTCTATTGAGCTAGGTGAAAGTTGGGTACTCCTCTCAATACTTTGTTTATCACCAAAAAAGGAGATTTTCATCTCATTATTTAAAAATTAAAAATTATATATATATTTTTATTTAAAATGTATTTTAGTCAAAATAACTAAAATTAAATTTGAATAAATATTATAATTTGAAAAAGTGAATTCAATTTTTATAAAATTATAAAATACTTTATTAGATATTTATAATTTATTTATTATATTTAAAAGAAACATTCTCAATATCAGTCTATATATCAACTTTCCTAGTATGTTGATTTCATTATAATTTTTAACAAACTAAATTATAAATTTAATTTATTTAAAAATTAATAAATATGATAATCATATACTAATATAAATTTCATTTAAATTTTCATATTATTGATATTTATATGTCTCTATTTATTTTTCAAAATTTCTTTAAAATTACAATAATTTTTATATTATAGATAAATGGGTTGATTTATTATTATTTTTCTTTACTAAATAAAATTATAGAAATTTTATTTCAGATTCAACTTATTAAAAAGATTTTTTTTTTGATAAAAGGATGAAATTATCACAATTCATTATCGATGAAAATAGACTATTACTAAAATAAAAATAATCTCCATAGTTTCTATAACATAAATGTGTGCTTTTCTAAATAATTAGGAATAGGAAAAATAATAAATTTATTAAAATTGAAAATAAGATATTTTAATACGTGAATGATTTATGTATTTTTCTTAATCACAACTAACCTTCTTAACTCAATAAAATTATTATAATCATCCAAAATTTCACTGAACTCTTAACTCAATAAAATTATTATAATCATCCAAAATAATTTCTCTCAACATCTGAGAGAAATAAAATGATAAAGAACGTTGAAAATGTCCTTACCTTTTTAAATTCTTATAAATCAATTTCAATTTAATCTCAATCAGTAAATGTTAGCCACAACATATCATCCTCTTCCTAACCTAGATATGAGTGTACATCATTCATCATGTATTTCTATTACGCTGGAATTGATTCCAGGTTATTAATTTTCGTCTATATTATCACCATGCATTCTTACTACAGTGGCCAATATATTGTTTCTGGAGTCCCCTGCTGGTGTTGGATTCTCTTATTCAAACAGGACCTCTGATTATGAAGAGAGTGGTGATAAACAAACAGGTAATTTGTGAAGTGTTTAGTCTTGTAGAAATTTATGTCAGGAATAGAAAAACCCTAAAGTAGTAGCATACATTTAAACATATGACCTTTCTTTCTTTTCCAGCTAGAGACGCGTATGCATTCCTGGTGAACTGGTTCAACAGGTTTACCGAGTATAGATTTCGAGATTTCTACATAGCAGGCGAAAGTTATGCTGGTAATAATACATAATATATTGTTATTTTATCCAATGGTTTCTACGAGGCTTTGGAAGATTATAAAGACATAGAGATTTAATTTATTTTTTTTCAAAAATGATATGTAAGGAGTCAAATTATGTGAGGATTGCATATGGCTGGTCTTTATGTGAAGATTGTATATTAAACAGATTTGTCGTTGAATTGGTCTGAAATCTTCTGAAAGCTGTGATATTCTGAATAAATGCAAGACACGTTGGATTTATAGAAAAATATTGATATTTTTGTGTGTTAACGCCGACTATCGGAGCATGACTGTAGGACATTACGTTCCAGAGTTGGCTGCAACAATTTTACACCACCAAAGGTTGTCGCAGGCATCTTTCATTAATTTCAAAGGAATAGTGGTGAGTTCAAAACAGAGCTTTTCGATCTAAACGAAAAACAATTCACGAGGCAAAAATATTGAGTGGTGGGACAAAAGAGTTGAAATTTTCCATTACATCAAAACAAATTAATAAACTTCCAAGTCTAGTTAGTTTACTAGGAGGTTAGTAATATGTCTCAAGGGTGGCAATGAGCTCAGGCACTTGATTACCAATGAATAATAAAGATTTTAATATCATATTGAGGTTTTAGGTTACAGCACATTATTATGTAGTTGAGATTAGTAATAAACTTCCCAATTTAATTAATTTACTAGGAGGTTAGTAATATGTTTCAAGAGTGGCAATTAGTTCAGTTACTTATTACCAATGAACAGTAAAAAATTTAATATCACATTGAAGTTTTTGGTTACACTACATTATTGAGGTTTTGGTTATTAGTAAAATTCCAAATACTTACAAATGGACCATTAACCACCTTAAATGATACCCAAGACAAATAATATGATAATTACTCTAACAATAAAGAAGCGCATTTCCAACCACAGCAATAAAATTAAAATTTACAACTATGTTAAAATCCATGGTGCAAGTCCAGAAATTTTGAAACTAGAGTATACAATCAATTTCAAGTTTACTCATTGAACTTATGCAGGTGGGGAACGGCATAATGAACTGCGAGACAGATATTCTTGGACAAATTACGTACCCGTGGACACATGCTTTAATATCGGATGAATCTTATGAAGCTCTAATCAAATCAAAGACAGGGACATGTAGCTCTGGTCTCGATCTCGTATTCCCAGACATTGGAAATATCGATCCGTATGGCATCTTTGCTCCCCTATGTCCATCTAATTCATCCGGCCAAGCCAAGGTGTGTAAATTAGAAATTTATATAATATAATGGTTGAAATTTGAATGTCATTACAGTAATACACTTATATAAGCTTTAAACCGTTATTTTTGGTTATGCAGGAAATTAAATCTAAATGAAAAATATAATAATAAGTCTTCAAAATCACTCGATAAATTTATATGTGAGATAAGATAAGCTTCTATAGCCTCAAATTTTCATTGAACATACTTGTGTGAAAAGCAGGAAGAAGCTGAAATTCGTGGATATGATCCTTGCCTTGATTACTACGTACAGTCGTACCTTAATAGACCCGATGTTCAGAAAGCCATACATGCAAAGGAAACAACGTGGGCTACATGCAAGTGAGACCTTAAAGCAAATTAATAATAATAATTTATTTTTAAGTTCAAAGCAAAACACCCAGCAAATTTGTTTAACCTTTGGAAATTCATTTTGATTTATGGCAATGTGTTACCTTAAGTAACAATACTTGGAACGACACTCCCCCAAGTATGCTAGAAATCTATAGCCGCCATCTTATTCCAAGAGGCCTGCGAATACTTATCTTTAGGTATGAATACTTATCACTTCTTCCCCGCGGTGCATGACAAGTTTGTTATTTTATTTTAATGACTGCTTCCCCGCGGTGAATGACAAGTTTGTTATTTTTTGTTTGGTTTTCAGTGGAGACACTGATAGCTCAGTGCCCGTGACCTCTACAAGATTCTCCATTAATAAACTCAAACTTCCAATTGAAACTCCATGGTACCCCTGGCTTGATGCCGACGAGGTAAGTAGATTGAACTGTCAGTAATTTCACATATAAAGTTTTGAGAAGATTGATCTTTATGTGCAGAAATTTTCTAATTCCACGTCAAAATTTGTGCAGGTGGGAGGATATACTGTAATTTACAAGGGACTGACATTTGCCACCGTTCGTGGGGCGGGGCATGAAGTTCCAAAATTTCAACCGTCCAGGACCTTAACGTTGTTAAAAAGCTTTTTGGCTGGGAAGCCCTTGCCAAGTTAATTTGATTGCGTGAAAATCCTGGTTTTCTCCAATAAACTTTTCCAATTTGGTCTGCATGCATAACCATTCTCGCTCAGTCGAGTTTGCATGCTCAAGAATGGTTCTTCCCCGGTTATCTCCTCCTCAGCAATACTTTTAGATATATTTTAGTGCAATATGTAGATCCACGGTGATTTTAGGCTGATCGAAAATTTGTGAAACTACTACTATAAAGATCCAAAACTGTTGGAATCTTTGCATCGCATGAATTTATATTTCTATTTTGAAATTGTAATATACTCAGAATTTTAAACAAATGAATAAAATGATGCATACTTTCAGTGATAAGCTTCAATAAACTATTTGCTAAAATGAAAATTAAAAGGTACAAAGTTATATTTTGGTGATTCTCACTCACAGTTATAAACTTTATTAATGTATGCTGCCAACATGGGACATGAACATTTGATGTGAACATGGTACGTCAGTAATTATCAGTTTTAATAGCGAATTTAGCAAATGTCAAAGAATATAGCCAGGATCAAAAACAATTAGTGTAAAATTTGGAAAATTATTTCTATGGGAGGGAATCATATTAGTTTTTTATATTCAATGATTTTATAATCTTTTTGGTTAGTTGATTATGTATATTACATGTTTCAAATTTGAACATTGTTTTACTAGATTTATAGTGAATTTTTTTGGTCACTTTTTTATTTACATTAAGTGATGTCAATATAAAAGGAGAAGAGTTATGAACATACTAGTAAGAGGGAGTACAACATAACTTGTATCTTCCAAAACTTTTAGAAGTTATCAATATACATGAAAAAAATGCTACCAGATAAGGGACACCATTGTTTGACTTCAATATTAGATTTAATTTCCTTAGACTGATCATTAACTCTCAACTCAACAGGAACCAAACATATATATTCATTATTGTTTCTAGTTTTTATGTGTTTTATGATTGAAAGTGAGCATGAAATATTTTTACCACATCTCCTTCATACTAGCTTGTAATATCAACATATAACTGAGTGCCAACAATTAATATGAGGTTATTGATTCTTTATAATTCTATTTTATAATGCTTTTAGTGAAAACTAACTAAAAATGGATATTGTTTTTTCTTTCAATTGTAGTGGACATTGTTTTTAATTTATAGATAGTTTTATTTTTATTTTTATTTTGAAAGGAGCATGTGTCAACTTTTGTATAATGCACCTCAATAAATACTAACTCAATAATATATATTAAATGATTGGTAAATGTGGGCATTAATCCATAGTAGGCACCAAACTACTTACTTC
>APFE030012165.1:0-10040 GCA_000404065.3 Pinus taeda
CTGCCCCACAGAACCTCCTTAGCGAAACCTCTTCAGCCTAGTGTCAGCCTCTACAGCCCTCTGCATCAGCCTCTTCTTCCTCTGTGTCTACCTCTTCGGCTTTTGCGTCCTCTGCGTTGGCCTCCTTAGCCTCTGTGTCAACCCTCCTAGGCTCTGCGCTGCCTCTTCTAACACTTTGCTGCCTCTCTAATATGTATTCGTTGACCTCCTGCCGAACTGCCCCTCACTGCAACTGATCTCTCTAGGTGTGTTTCCAACTAACCCTCAAGACTCCTCTTATACTTTTCTTGTTGATGAATCAACGGCCGTGATCTAATCTCTAATCAACAGCTAAGATTAGAACTAGCTTGATCCTCGTCACTTAGAACTTTCTCACCCATATTTTATTAATACACATTAATATTTTTATTTTCCTAAGTTTAGACTTAGGAACCCATTAAAAATATTAATTATTTTAATAACTTTTCATCCAGGTGGAATTTCTCCAAACAATTTCTAGGTCTTGGAGATCTCATGTGCCTTAGCCTCTCCACCAAATTTCATGGCTAGAGCACATCCGATGCCTACCCAAAATCAACACTACACACTCTCACACATGTCATCATCAGTCACTCTTAACATTTTATTAGCTTATGAACTAATTTCATTTGTTTGATTCTGATTTAATCCTAATTGAAGTGAACCTTTCTATTTTATATTGAAAAGAATCTACATAAAGTTGTATTTGTATTAGTTGACACATCTTTCCATATAGTGCAATGTTGCATGCAGATGATCGAAATTTGGGAGCAGTTTCATTTCTCATTTACATATAGATCTCAGCTTGAATGTTATGGACTTGAGTTGTTGAATTATGACTCTTACTTGGAGTCAAATTCTTTTCAAATCTTATTCCTATAGCATTGGCACGTGCATCTATTTGTGTTGCTATCATGGTTGGAATTTATTTTCTTTGGCATCCACTTAATTGAGGGAACTTGTCAATCTGATTTGCACAGTTTTGTTTTTGGACAGGGTCTGCATTATAATTCCTCCACTCATACAATTTTTGGAGTGGAAAAATCTATATACCAGAATGGCACCATCTGTGTTCAACAATGTAGTCCAGCAACTTGTAATGGTATAATCTGCCATCACTACAGGTAAAAGTGCTCAATGTCACTATCTAGCATGTGAATGGGTCCTTAGATTCATCCTTTATTTTCCAATCTTTCCTTTTTCAAGAACTACTTCTATCCTCTTAAATCCTTGTAAAGAACTAGAACAGTCAGATCCAATTTTGAAGAATAATTGTGTTTCCATGTGGCTCTCTTACTATTCAAGACACTGTCTACGTAATGTTCCCAATTATACTTTAAGCAATTACTGTGCTATTTCAAATTTTAATTCAAGCAAATGTTTCCAAAAATATTTGAAGTTTCCTTTGACACCCTTCTACAATCAACTAGTAAGCAAATTCTTAACAATTCACTTCAGTGGACACACATGAATTTTGTCAACCCATTTATAGACAACTGGAAGAATAGTCTGAGGCAAAGTCTGATCTTTTTGAGAGCAAATATTAATGTTTACAAAGCCACTGTGAGGAATACACCCGAAATGGGCTGACTGGTTTAGATATACTTCTGGAAACCAATCCGGCCTCTTCTGGACAGGCTACTACAGGCAGAAATAAGCACGGTCTCATAGGAAATATTCACCACTGGGATCTCTCAACTTTTTTTTTATAATTCCTGAGTTCTGCTTTGGTTCAGTGGTACAATTTGTCAAATAGTCTGATGGTACATGGCTGTAGGTGCATTTTTTGGTGTAGTTTATTCCTTACAATGCATAACATTAAATGGACCCTCAGAAAAATACTATAAGCCAGTAAGATATCAGCAGCATATGTCACTTAGATAAAAGTTTAACACTGGTACAAACTTATGACATGGGTAAATAAGAAATGAAGCTTCAGATTTATGCACCATTACTATGACTGGTAAATGCAAATGAGAACAAGAAACTCCAAGGCTAATTCAATTTTTAATTCAAAACAGAAATTCAAATCTACAATGCCAATTGGATGTATCACACCTAGAGCCAACACCAAACTGATAACGAAACCAGACTTGATGAACTGGAAACGCTCTAGGCTACTCAAAAACAATTCAACCACATGGAAGTTTGATACCCTTCATCAGTTTAGAAACTGCTACGGCATTAACTTTCAGCTGGAAATAAGCTTGTCCCAAGCAATGTTGTTAAAAGCGCGAGCGGGATTAAATCGGCGCGGGGAATGAAGCGGAAAAAAGTGGAAAAATCGGGAAAAAAGCGGAAAAAAGCGGGAAAAAATCGTTTGGAACAAAAATATTCATTTTTTTTCAATTTTTTTAATATCTAAACCATCTACAACATAAAATAAATACATTGACACATAAATATGATAAAAAAACTAATATATAAGATGTTTAATATCATTTCTAGCGCTAAATCACACATAACATTGAATCATGTCCTGAATAGTAAGTCCTGACTCCTGAGTCCCAACTCAGCCTCAAAATATCAACAAAAAATATAATAATGTATCTCATCATGTCATAATTTCATATACAATAAAATGAAGAAAATAACTAAAGTCTAATCCTATTGATTTCCTCTCCCCCTCTTGCGAGAAAATGCCAAAGCTTTCCCTTTCCCTCTAGATGTAGATGCTAGTGTTGGTGGAGTTGGCAGTGGAGTCTGCTCTGCTCTAGAAGCTGAAGAACTTAAAGTAGGAGCTATGGGAGGTAGACCACGTCCTCTACTAGTGGCAGGGGTAGCCCGGGCAGGTGGTGTCACCTGGAAACATTACAATCTCCCAATCCTAAAATCCTAAAAAACTGTTAAGTCTGTTGGATTTTGAATGAAATATAAAATTCTACTTTCTCCATATGAAATCCAATGAGGCCGGAACCACTCTCAAACATCCTGAGTCATTTCATGGTAATTCTCCTTAATCTTCATTTTCATCCTTTTACTTTAAGAATTTAACATTACCATTAATAGCATATCAATACTAGGGCCTAGACTTGATCATTAAGCTGCCCCACTCAAAAATTATTTGTTTCTTTCAAAAAAAATTGCATTGCGAACATTTAGCATCCCTTATAAAACCGCGTTGCCCAGACCTTCGGCGGTAAATTGGGAAAAAAATCGCGTATAAAAAAAACGCAAGTATTACTCGCGATAATATCGACTTCGGGAAAAAATCACGATATTATCGCGATTTTAACAACACTGACACCATTGAGCCTTAGAGATCAACATAGAGGTATAAGACGCAATAAATTTCTGAGACAAATCTTGGTTCTTTCATGAAAGACAATTATGTGTCACTTTGTTGTAACCCTTCATGCACAAAAATAAAGCCATAATGAGGGTCGAAACCTCCAAGTTAGTGCTAAGGAATATGTCACAGATTAGAGCTACAAAGTCTAGCCATCAACTAATCCGCTTCTCAGGGCCGAATGCCAAAAAGGAGGTGTTTATGCCACAGATCTTGTTGCAGGAGCCGCAGAGAATTAGTCACTTGGCTGTCGAGGTTGTTCTTCCAAGAGAGACAGATCTGAATTGGCACAAAACTCTGCCCTAACAAAGAACAGTAATCTCAGTCCTTTTCTAGTGTAAAAAGAAACTTGGATTCCTCCTGCAAAACAGTATCCGAACAAATCCCAATAGAAACATCGACCATAAACTCCTTTTGAACAAGCCTCTCGACTGAACACAAAAGAAATATCCACAGGGCCGCAGATGACTAATCCTTATGCATAGAACGCAAGCCAAAAATTATTAGGGCTTTGTTGTTTTAGCCTTAGAACTGTGTTAGTATCTTGGTGCCAAAAGGGTTCAATACCGCAGGCTTGAACAGATCTAATCCAAACCAAAAGTCACCAAAATGAATGCCAAAAGACTGCCGCATAGATTTGAGTATTTAGGCCACTTCGCTAGCCATTTAATCCTCCATCAAAATGCCCTTGTTGGTCTGATGAACCACAAAGATAACCTTATGCACAAGAGAGATACCAAGACCTACAAAGGAAACCAACGAACCCAAATGCCAAAGAAAAAAACGAACCTTCACTAATGTCTCAGCTTCTCATCAGATCTCCATGTTATTACAGGGTCAACGTTATTGTTGATTTCTAAAGTACCTTGGATAAGTGGTTTCCCATGGGTTAGTCTCCACCTAGGGAAAAGTGTCCAAAATAATTCTTTTCCTAAGCGTGACTTTATAAAGTGAAAGTGACTTTATTAATGAAGTCAATGTTAAATTATAAAGTGAAAAGTGACTTTAGACAAAGTACAATGTGGATACTTTATTTAATGGGTGAGTTAAAAAGTAGAAAGTGAGAATTAAATGCACAATTATTCTCATCCCTTGATATAAATAAATCTGAGCCATTAGATCTTAGGGTTGCCCAAAAGTCATTTAAAAGTCATTTAGGGAAACAAAAGGGGGCAAAGAAAAGAGACTGCAATTATTCTTCATGAGGAAATTGGAGAAAGAAGGCTCAGCGCTGGAGAAAAGTTTTGAAAGAAAAATTTATTGCAGCAAACTAAAGGAGTGATTTCTGGGCAAAGATGGGCACAGAAATCGAGGCATAGAAGACAACAGAAGGTACAGTACAAACAACATTTAATGTTGTGAGTTGCACGCTGTTCAAGAGAAGTTTTCGAAAAAAATCTATACAGTTCGTACAATGGTACGGAAATCCGTACAGTTCGTATGGAATCTGTACAGTACAACCCGTACATTCATATCCATTTTCAGCTACATGTCCTGAGAGGAAGAACAAGGGAAAGAAGGGTAACGCAGCTTCAGCAGAGGTGGAGTAGTTTGCTTCACAGTTTGACCAAGACTTTTCATTTATTACTTCTACATCTAGTAGGAGTACATCATCTGAAGTGTGGTACATAGATAGCGGGGCTTCCTGCCATATGACAGGTGCACGGGAGTTCTTTTCAGAGCTTGCAAAGAGGGGCACTTGATATTGAGATTGTACTAGGAGATGACTGCACTGTGAGAGTTGTTGATGTGGGGAATGTGACCTTTGACAGGGAGTCTTTGCCTCCTTTGAAGGTCATGGATGTTTTGTATGTTTCGGGGATAAAGAAGAACTTGATTTCAGTTCTGCTATGGAGGAGGTGTTTGACGTCAATTTCTCAGGAGGTCGGGTATTGATGCATCCCAGGGGAGCTTCCAGCACTTTGGCCAAAGTGATAGGAGTCTGCTCTGGGAAACTATACAGGTTCAGTTTTCAGACGGCAGGAGCATTAGTGAGTAGCACATCTGGTAGCACTCACACTAGTACCACCAATAGTAGAGACTTGTGTGAGTTATGGCACTAGAGGATGGCGCATATGCATCATGGAGCTTTGATAGTACTGAGGGAAATCACTATTGGAGTTCCTAATTCAGTGTCGAGCATTATGAGGTCTGCAGAGGGTGTGATTTGGGCAAGTACACCAAGTTACCATTCCCGACGAACGACAGCAGATCTACACGTATACTAGACTTTATACATGCTGATGTTAGTGGTCATATGTCTCATGTGTCTTTGGGTGGTTATGAGTATTATGTTATATTCATTGATGACTACTCTAGGAGGACCTAGATATATTTCCTGAAGACCAAGGGTGAGGTCATCAGTTGCTTTAAAGAGTTCAAATCTCTTGTTGAAAAGCAGGCAGGTAGGAAGATTCGGATCTTGAAGTCAGACAATGGTGGTGAGTACACCGATGGTGGGTTTTCTGACTTCTATGCACATGAGGGCATTAGGAGAGAGTTCACGATTTCTTACAACCCCCAGCAGAATGGGGCGTCTGAAAGGAAGAACAGAGCTATTGTTGGGGCTGCTAGAGCGATGATTCATGATCAGGGATTGCCTTTATTTTTGTGGGCTGAGGCCTACAATACTGTTGTTTATCTTCAAAACTGTAATATTCCTATTTAGCCATGGCTAATTGGAATATTCGATTTTGCCCAATTTTTTCCTTCTATAGTTATTTATAAATAAAAAAGTGAGGACGAGGGACATAACTCACTTTAAGAATAAAAAGTCACTTCCTAGTAGCACAACATTGTGACTTAAGCAGGAGCCAAGGGGGCCAAAGGGGCACACAAAAATGGGGCCCACGCAGACACATGGAGGGACTGCGCAGGAGGGAAGAACACATTGTAAGAGGGGAATCACGCAGGAGGAGGTGAGCCTAGGGATTGTGAGAGGCAGAGGCTATAAAATAGAGAGGAGCCCCCTCATTTTGGATCATTCTGGTTATGAGCATTTGTGATAGTCATTTCGACTTAGAGCACGCTAGTTGTTTAGCTAGTCTGCAACATTGTTTAGTGCATTGAGTGTCTCCGTTTGGAGATCTCACCCTTAGCCCCGGGGGACTTCGAGTGCTTGCTTGGGCAAGGTATTTCCATTGGCATTCCAGTAGTAGTTTCATTAGCATTTCAGCAACAGTTTCATCAGCATTTCAGCAGCAGTTTCATCAGCGTCTTTGAGGAACTGCGCAGAACCCCAAGGGGGTGATTTTCGGGGGTCGACCATTTCAGAAAAGCTTTCTGGGTTTTTCTGGTTTTTTTTAGTAGAGTCTGATTCCAGAGTTTCAGCCTTTTCTGAGGAGGGGAGTAGCCCCTAATCCTCATTCGATTTCCAGCAGCTGGGACGCAGATCAGTGTGAGGCCATTCCAGGAAAGCTTTCTGGGTTTTTCTGGGTTTCTTGAGTAGAGCCCGAATCCAGAGTTTTAGCTTTTTCCGAGGAGGGGAGCAGCCCCAAATCATCATTTGTTTTCAAGCAGCAACAACAGCGCAGCAGCAGCATCCACGCAGAGAGGCCATTCTTGTCATTCTGAGAGTATTTCTTCACTTTCCTTGTGCAAGTCGAGGTGCCATCTGTCTAATCACCTCTTGTACTCATTTATTGCTCAATATAATAAAATGGTTTAGCATTTCTCGCTGCATTTCTTGTGTATCTGCTTATATTCCTGGTTTACATTATTATATGTTGTTCCACTATTATTTTATCACTTCTGGGTTATTATATCATTTGCACATATTTGGTTGAAGTTTTTGCTGGGGTTTGAGGAATATTTTGGGTTAGGAATACTACAAGAACAAGAGTCCTCAGAGTATTAGGAAATATGACTCCGGAGGAGGCTTTCATTGGAGAGAAGCCTCATGTGGGACATCTTTGTATCTTTGGATGTGTCACATATTCTTATATCCCCAAGGAGCAAAGGACGAAGCTGGAACCCATGGCAGAGAAGGTATCTTTATGGGTTACAGCAAAACTTTGAAGGCCTATCAGATCATCATTCCTTCTAAACGTAGAGTGGTGATTAGGAGTGATGTGAAGTTCGAGGAAGAGAGGGCCTATCGGAGATCACAGGAGTATGATGAGAGAGAGTCACAGACTTCTCCTCAGTAGGGAGGTCAAGTACAGGGAGGAGGACCTCAGGGTTCTGGATCGACTGGTACAGGGGGTACTTCAGTGTCAGTGAAATCTGGGGCACCAGTGGCGAGTTCACCGAGCACTTCTTTAGGGAGTCCACTAGTACAGATTCATTCTACACCCTCGGCAAGAAGGATCTATATCAAACTCTGTCTCGACTTACATATATCATAGACACAATCACTATCTTGATGATCATTGTCTCACAATGTCGGTGTATTCGAAATGAAGAGGATCTCTGTGATCTTTGTAATGATGCAGCAGTAGTGAAGCTCATAGCTATGATGAGTCTCTCAATGGAAGCTCAATAATATTCTCAGTGATGTTGCAGGAGTAAAGAATGTCTCTGTGGTATAGTGATGATGATAATCTCAACAGTATGAAGAAGAGGATCGGTGTCTTGGTCATGGAGTGGCTGAGTTAGTCAAAGGTCATGGTCTTGGTGTTCATCAATCGGAATCTCTATAAGAAGATTTTTGTGCGGGTTTTCCTCTCCAAGAGGGAGAGGCTTTGGCCCTGGCAGAAAGCCAACATCTTGTGTTCTTGTCTCTTTGTTATGATAGCTATTTAATGAACTAAAGAAGCACACTAACGTTAAAGAATATCCTAATAAGCTAAACATTAATAGTTATCATGCTAAGAAGAATCTCAGGAAATCAATGCCCTATATTCTTCAACACACGCTGCTTCTTCTCGACTTCTCCTAGAGAAACTCGATCTCTATAATCTCACTGACTTCCTCTAGAGAATCTCAGTCTCTAAATCTCTATCTTGATTACCCATAACAAGTATCCCAGAAGAATCCTTCCTTCGCTAACCCCAAAAGAAAACCGTCTTCGCTGCCCCAGAAGAAACCTTCTTCGTTGCCCTAGAAGAATCCTCCTTATCACTTCTTTGCACTTCTGTTTAGTGGCCTTCTTCTTCGCACTTCACCAAATGCTTGACGAGTTGCTTGCCTTTGAGTGAGGTCGAGTGTGGCTATACATACATTTCATCTCATGTCCTTTAGGCCGACATGATCAGAAGAGCTAGGCTGACTTATTCTAGCATGTTCTTCACCGTTGGAGGCCGACTTGAAGAGGATAAGTGACAAGGTCTTGGAGGATACTTTACATAGACAACTTTGACTCTATACAAAGTGTAACATAACTTCATTACATGACAATGACTCTATCATTTTACGACTAGATGACAGATAATTCCTAAAGACTCACAATGGGAGTCTTCACTCAATAACAAAATCTCTTGCTCATGAAACCCATGAAGCAAGTCAATACAATAATTTTATTTTTCTTCTTTAAATCTCATTACATAAAATCATAATTACATGTCATTATGAAGACTGAACCTAGTTACACTTTTCAACACATACCTCACGATTAAATAATTCAGCAATATGGTAATCAATGTAGAAAATTTTTGTCTGCTAGCAACCCTCACAGGTTTCAAATTATTTGCTAAAGTTTGATACCTACAACCCCAAACTATAAGGTCTGATATAAAACTTCTATGACAAATTTATTTGAAACACGCAGGACCAGTGTTGTTAAAAGCTTGATTAAATCGCGCTTTATTCAAAAAATCGCAAGTTTTTCCCTAGCTCGATTTAATCGCGATTTTTATAGGAAAAAAGCGGGCTAATTTTTTTTGCCGATTTTTTGGGAAAAAAGCGCGATTTTTTGAAAAAAAAACGCGATTTTTTGGGAAAAAAGCGCAGGATGGCGGGGCAGCGCGATTTATAATGAAATGTTGGGTTTTTTTTTTTGTCATTTGCACAGTGGGCGCGCGCGAGAGGAGAAGGAAGTGTTGGAGAGAGCAGGTGAAGAGGGTTTGTGTCACTGTGACCGAATCTAAGTGATTGGAGGACGAATTCAAGAGGAGACCACCGATTTCTCCATAGAAACGGTATGTAGATTAATTTTTTTTTGTTTTCATTGTTTAAAAACTTTGTTTTTCTATGTTTTTCATTGTTTTTGGTTGGGAAGCTTCATATGGGCACCATTTTTCTTTTGTTTTCATTGTTTTTAAAAAAAAAATGTATTTCTTCATTGATTTGGGATGGGTAACTTGGTATGACTATGGGAACCAATTTTTTTTTTTTTCATTTTTTTAAACATTGTTTATGTTTTTTGATTTTCATTGTTTTTGGCATTTGCCATTTGGTTGGGTAACTTGGGTTTGGAACTTTGGAACTTTGGATTTTGGAAATTTGTAACTTGTAATTTTATAAATGGCAAATGCTAAATTGTAATCCTAAATTATATTTCCTAATCCTTATAATATTTTCCCATAGGTTTGCAACTTCAAGTTCAAAGTTCAAAAACAAACATGCCAAGGAAATTGGATCCTTTCTGGGAATATGGTGTGCCTAATGCTCCGAATGATAGACAAAACTTGACTTGCAAGTTGTGTGGAAAGGAGATAAGCAGGGGGGTGTATAGGTTGAAGTATCACCTTGCACAAATCCCTGGACATGATGTGGGGCCTTGTACAAATACAAATGCTGAACTTATCCAAAGAGCCATGAGAGCATTGGGAGAATTAGAGCAGACTAGAGAGGC
>APFE030012166.1:0-10421 GCA_000404065.3 Pinus taeda
TCTTACCACCAGAGGGGAAACTACCCGATTCTGCTTCCCATATACACAATTTTCACAGAAATCAAAATCCAGAGAGCTATTACTCATACCTTCTACCATACCTTTACCATGAAGTATTCGAAGGCCCTTCTCTCCAATATGTCCAAGCCTTTGATGCCACAACATGGTCTTCTCTCCAGAGGCCACTAGATTTTTTGCTTCATTTTCAGGAACCATAGAACTATTGCACTCGTCAACAACAGTGCTACCTTGTAGGTTGTACAGAGTTCCAATCCGAACTCCCCGCATCAATACCAGTGCTCCTTGAACCATCTTGTAGGTATCCTTATCAAACACTTTCTTTACACCTGCATCATCCAACTTGCTTACAGAAATCAGATTTCTGGCCAATGCAGGAATATGCAGAACACCTGAAAGGGTTCTAACCCCTCCACCTTGCAACTTCAACTTTACTTTTCCACGACCAATGATTCTAGCCTTCGTATCATCTCCTAAGAAGACATCATGACCATCGCATTTCTCATACTCACAGAACCACTCTCTATGGGGAGTGAAGTGAAAGGATGCACCTGAGTCAATCAACCATGCCCATGATCTACATGTGTACTTGAAGAAGCCAAGTACACATCCCCACCTTCATCTGAGGTGGTTTTCGCCTCTGCAGAAGGAGCATCATCAGATCCCTTTCCTTTATCAGGAGCTTTAGATTTACACTCCCTTTTGAAGTGCCCTTCCTTTCCGCATTTCCAGCACACCACCTTATAGGTTTTCCTAGAGATTTAGATCTCCCTCTAGATTTAGATCTCCCACTCGATGACTTATTTTTGTTTCTGTTCTGGGACCGTCCTCGTACAGACAAGGCATCACCATTCTGGTTTTCCATATTTTTTCGTCTCATCTCCTTCGTCAGCAAGGCTGAGACTATTTCATCAAACTGCAAAGCAGTTGCATTGCTACCTATTACAATAACCAAACTATCCCACGAATCTGGTAGAGAACACAACAAACTGATGCACTTATCTTCATCTAAAATTTTAATATCAACAGATAATAACTGACTTACCATAGTATTAAATGCGTTCAGATGTTCTGTCACTGAGTCTCCATCTTTCATCCTCAGGTTATACAACTTTTTCCGTAGGAACAGTTTATTCACCAGAGACATAGATTGGTACAAAGTCCCTCACTTGTCCCACAAAGCCTTCACCGTAGCTTCCCCTGATACATTCAACAATACTGAATCTGAGACACACCATCGTATTGTGCTCTTAGTCTTCCAATCCAACTTCCTCCATTCTTCATCAGACACTCCTGTTGGTTTAGTACTTGGATCTACCACGATCCACTGATCTTTATCCACTAAAAGATCCTCCATCTTGAGTTTCCACAACTCAAAACTCTAACCATTAAATTTCCCAATCTCTATCTTTCCACTGCTCGCCATCTTCTTTCACCACCAGAATCGATCCCGTAGATCTCCCACTAAACAGGGTCTACCACAAGCCCGAGCGAAACCCCTGAACAAAAAAGGCGTCCCCTTAAAGCCAAAACAACTCCGATACCATATGTAGGTTTTAACCCCATGCAGAAATTACCTACATACGAATTCTAAGAATAGAAAATATACAAATGCAAGAGCATAACACATAAAAAACACATACACACAAAGATTTTCCCCTAGATTTCAAAACCAAGACTACCAACTTGATTTTTCATTATGTTCATTTCAATTTTACAATACATATTTATACATGCCGAAGCATCTAATACCATGGACTGCAAACCATTGTGTCCAAAAACATGGACCGAAAACCATCGCGTCCAAAACCATGTGCGAAAATCATGCACAAAACCATAGGTAGGTCCGGCCAACCTAACATAGGGTCCAAAACCAAAATTTCACCAGACCCCATAGAGTGAGGTGACCTGCACCCCTCAAACCCCCTGTGACACCCCCGCTACGCAATAGGCACAATGAAGGGGGGGGCTCCGCATCCTCCCCTCTAACCCCCCAGTTAACTACGTGGGTTGTCGTGGAAAGAATATAACACAACCCAACACTTTCCTTGCATTTAATCCTTATACAAGACCTTTTCATTGAACATGACAACTCTGCTCCTAATGATTTTGTGATTTTCATAATCATAAAAGTGATAACCAAAATCATCTACACCATATCCAATAAAAGGTATGAATTTTTTTTATTTTTCCTCAAGCTTTGTTCTATTTTCTTTATTGATGTGGACAAAGGCTTCACAACTGAAAATATTTAAAAATGAGTAATTTACCTTTTTACCTGTCCATGCCTCCTCTAGAATACCACCATCCAAGGAACTTGAAGGCCCTCTATTTATTAGATAAACAACAATATCTACAACATCTGCCCAAAATTGTAAGGGAAGTCTTGCATGAAATCTCATGCACCTTGCATACTCCATGATTTCCATGTTCATCCTTTATGACACACCATTTTCCTATGGTGTTCCTAGAAATGTCTTCTCTATGCGAATTCCATGTTCTGAATAATAGTTTTCAAACTATCTACTGCAGTATTCACCTCCATTGTCTAATGCCTCATATTTATTTCAAATACAATAAATCCAAGTTCTCCTAGTTGCATCATCAATAAAAGTAACAAAATAGTGAGAGCTACTAAGAGATGATACCTGAGCAGGTCCAAATACATCTATATGCACAAGCTCTAATTTTTTTGTCTTCTTTTCCTTCCCAACTTCAATAAATATGAATCTCTTCTATTTTCAATAAACACAATTTTCACATAAATCCAAATCAACATGCTTCCTTGGCAACGAATTTCTTGAGTGAAGAATTTGCATCCCCTTCTCACTCAGGTGCTCGAGCCTATGATGAAAACATCTTGTATATGCTCCTGTGGAGGTTAAAGAATTAACAAAATTAGAAATACTATTGCATAAATACAATTTACCAACCTTTTCTCCTTTTGCTATTACCAGGGCTCCTTTAGTGACCTTATAGGTTTTGTCTGTAAAATTAGTTACACAACCTTCAACTCCCAACTGCCCTGTTGAAATTAAATTTTTCATCAGATATGGAAAATGCCCTAGCTTCTTCAATAGCCATTGGTTTCCATTTTATTTATTTATAAAATGTTTACCCATTCCAACGATTTTACAGGGTTTATCATCACCTAGACGAACTTGTCCAAAATCTCCTTGAACAGAGTCATGAAAATGTTTCCTGTCCATTGTGGCATGGAGTGAGGCCCTTGAATATATAGGAAGGAATAAAATATTTTCTAATGAAACAATAAAGAATATTGCAACACATCACCTGTCACACTCACTTCATGATTTTTCGCTTGTTGTCCATCTCCTTCTTTTCCCTTTTGAGATTTATAGTCTTTCTTTAGGCATCCTTTCTTCCCACATTTACAGCACACTATCTCTAATTTGGATTTGGATCTACCTTTTCTTGACTTACTATTATTTCCTGAACTCCTTCCTCTTTCCATTTTTCTCCCCCTAGTCTCTATAGTCAAAGCATTACCTGATGTCTCACAGGATATTTTTTGTCGCATTTCCTCACTAAGGATGGCACCAACAACATCATCAAACTTTAAAGTACTAGATACAGAGACAAAGTTACTAATAGTCATAACCAAACCATTCTAACTTTTTGGAAATGAGCACAAAAATAAAATATCGCTAACTTCATCATCAAAATTTACCACTAGATAACTTAACTGACTCGTAACCGTGTTAAATTCATTTAAATAATCAACAACAGATCCACCTTTTGACATGTTCATATTAAATAGATGCTTCATAAGAAATACCTTATTTGAGGCTGAGTTTTTTTCTTATAGTTTGGCCAATTATGTCATTAAACCTTTTGTTTTCATTTCCTTTGAAATTTTAAATGTCACCAATGCTGCTAGACACAACTGTATTGTTCCTAGTGCCCTTCTACCAGGAATCTCCCATTCCACGTCTACCATACTCATTAGGTTCTTTGATTTTCCGCTCAATGGTAGGTACAAATCTTTCTGATAAAGATAATATTCCATCTTCATCTTCCATAGCTGGTAGTTTTGACCATTAAATTTCTCAACCCTAAACCTACCATCTTTGCCATTACTCCCACTTGAACCATCAACCCTTCTCTCCTGCGATTTTGTCATCCAAATAAACCGTCATCTCTTATACCCATTTTTAGAAAATAATTAATGGAGCAATGAGATGCACAAAATATTGTGGAAACACAAGTTAAAAAAGTGCATAAAACAAGAGAGACAAAAATATATGTGGTTCACCCAATTTAGGCTACGTCCATTAAGAAACATCCAATCCTTCCTTTTATATTATCCAACAAAATGAAGAGATACAACCTACAATAGATCTACTGTAATTTCCTCTTCCCTCTCACATAGTTTCCTCTCTTTTCCTCACTCAGAATAATAATACACACCGCAATATAATTCCCTCATATAAACCAATGGGTTTCCTTCTAGGGTTGAAAAACCCTAAATGAAACATAATTTCTACCATCAAATCAACCCCCTAATGAACAACCTAGATTGACTACGAAATTACAATATTTTGCAAGACAAATTTTCATCTATTTTTAGCTTTTGGGGCACTTCCCACGAGCCCCGACTAGGTGGGCTCCAAACATGTAGTCACCCCCCTGGACCCCTCAGGCAACAATAGTGGGGGGGAGAGCCCCCCAACACCCCCCTGCCGGGGATTGGGATACAAATACAACTAAAAGAAGACCTCTAAACTAGGAAGATATTAAAGCTCCAAATCCAACAAAACATCTATTAGAATTTCCTTACGATTTACCCTAAGTATGATCCAAGTTTTAGCCTTTGAAACCACTGAGAATTAAAGTTATCAAGAAAATGTCAATCTAACCTTATTTTAGGAGCATTCATGAAGTTTGTCTTTCCTAGAGAATTAACTATGAAAATATGGTGAATCAATACCTGAAAAATGAACCAGATTATTAGTGGTATTTCTCCTCAACTATGATCCAAGTCTTAGTCTCTAGAATGTCCCAAAAGAAAATTTATGAAAAAAATGCCAAGATGACCTATTTGATGAAGCATTTAAGAAGCTCACTTCCTCATATCATGAATTGAAAATACAGAAAACCAAGGTCTGAAAATTGAACCAGTCAATCAACCGGATATTCCCTAACTATGATCCAAGTTTCATCCATTGGAATTTCCCAGAAGAAAATTTATAGTGAAAATTCCAAGATGAGTTGTTTACCCTATAAATCAGTTTTTGGGTTTCCACCATTAAACTCCATGAAATCACTTATAAGCTATAAAGAAAATTAAAGAAAACAGAACATGTAGTTAACAAGTAAATCATGCAATTAACAAGGAAGACATGCAATGACCCAAAATTATCATGTATTTCCCATGCATCCAGATTCATTTAAACCCATTGCTCTGAAATTTATTATCACAACCAACACTATAATCATGAATAAAGTAATATAAAAACAAAAAAGTTTCTTTCATATCACTAAATAATTCATGTAAGAAATATCAATAACACAAAAATAAACATATATATTATAACCGTAAAAGATTGAGATGAAAGTAGGGTGAGCCATGTTCCACCTCACCTTAGGGTTAGTTGTGCTACACTTATTCTCATAGTTGGCCACCCCAACACCAAATCTTGATGCCTTGAGGGAAAAACTAAACTCATGGATTTAACACATAGTTTATAGAACATATTTAATGCAAAAAGTGATGGTCACTCTCCTTCATACATAGAAAAACTTGAGTCTCTGTCACTCACACCTCTTAACCAGTCACATGGTGTAAACCTCTTTGGGTTCTGCCACCATTTCTCTTTCCAAATAAAATTTATGTGTGAGATAATATGAGAGAAAAGCTAAGGAAAAAATAAGAACCATGAACGCCTTGATTATTTATCGCTATTTGTATAATCACACCTTGACCCTCCATCTTCCCTATCGTTAACTAGAAGCTTTTTGGGAATACCAACTGTTATGAAACCAGCTCACAAAAAGATAGAAAAGATAGTTGAACGCCTTAGAATTCAGTCTCTTCGAGGGGGCAACCTCCTTTACATTACAAAAAATTAACAATTCTTGGATGATTCAAATGAAAAAACCTCCTTTCTATATATAGGAGTCTAAGGGGTCACAATATAACCAAGCCAACCTAACAACAATAATATAAAGGCACAAAAATAACAATATGGGGATAATAAGGGCACAACAATATTAATAAGGGATAAAACTACAATATTAATGGGGGCAATACTAGTATTATAAAGACCTAACATGCCCCTCTCCTTCAAAAAAGTGTTGTCCTCAACGCTTGAGTAGTTCTGGATGCTTCTGTATAAAATTCTCATCCTCCCATGTGGAATCTTCAGTGGATAAGTTCTTCCACTTGATGAGATACTCTGAAATGGATCGATTTCGTAGTTGTCGAGTTCTTGTTTTATGACTGCTTTCGATTCCAATATAATTTTTCCTTCCTCGTCAAATTCTAGCAATATTGTTTGAACTAGCAGCTTGTCGCCAATAACCTTCTTTAAACATGAAACATGGAAAACTGGGTGCACTCAAGAAGCTGCAGGAAACTCCAATGTGCATGCCATAGTACAAATATTTTGCAACACCTTGTATGGACCATAATACTTTGGTGACAATTTGTTATCCTTCTTAGCTTGCTTGAGGGACATTTGTTTATATGGTTGTAGCCGTAGGAATACCCAATCACCTCCATCAAAAATTCTTTCACTGCGATGTTGATATGCCTGTTGTTTCATACTATACTGCGCCAACATGAGGTTATCCTTTAAGAGTTGGAGAACTTGTTGTTGATGCTCAATGTGATGTTCCACTGCTTGAACCTTAGAATTTTCTCTTAAATATGATGTGAGCGATGGTGGCTGATATCCATAAAGTGCCATAAATGGGGTCATTTTTGTTGCAGTATGGAAGGAAGTGTAATACCACCATTCAGCCAGAGGAAACCATTTGACCCATTGTGTCTGTTTATCAGATACAAAGCAATGAATATATCCTTCCAAAAATTTGTTTACTATCTCCGTTTGCCCATCAGATTGAGGATGATAAGATGAGCTATGAGCTAATTGAGTACCAAGAAAAGAAAATAATTCTATTCAAAAATTTTCTGTAAAAATGAGATCTCTGTTACTTACAATAATCTTTGGGTTTCCATGTAGCTTTTGAATTGTTTCCATAAATGCTGTAGAAACTGTACTGTCTTTAAATGGATGTGATAATGCACAAAAGTGTGCATACTTGGTAAGTCTATCAACTACCACCATGATGAAACTCTTTCCCTCAAACTTGGTTAAACCTATGATAAGATCCATTGAAAGCTCCTCCCAATGTTGGCTTGGAATGGATAAAGGTTGTAATAGACCTGATGTCTTAATTGTTTCAGCTTTATTTTGTTGGAATACCAAATAATCCGCCACCAACTTTTGAATATCCAATTTAAGGCCATCCCAAAAAAATTCCTTCTTAACCCTGTGGTAAGTTTTTAAAAATAATGAGTGCCCTCCTAAGGGAGAAGCATGCAATTCCAAAAGAATCTTTTGTTTGACTTGGGAATTCTTACAGAGGTATAAGTGATCTTTGTACCATAACGAATCATTTTTCCAGCTAAATGTATCAGATGTACTGGAATCTTGTTGTAACTTTTGAATAATTTCCCACACTTCTTTGTCATTCTTCCATTCCTCCCTTGCTTCGTTTATCCAATCTGGTTGGATATTAGAAATAGCACACAACACTGCTTCCACATCCTCATCCTTTCTTGAGAGTGCATTTGCACAACATTTTTCTTCCCTTTTTTGTATATGATTTCAAAGTCATAACCCAACATCTTTGTGACCCATTTTTGTTGTTCTTCAGAGGATAATCTTTTTTCTAAAAATTATTTAAGGCTTCATGATCCGTTTTACCTTGAAGTGTCTTCCATTGGTAGGGTCACCATTTCTTAAGTGCATGTAGTATTGCCAACATTTCCTTCTCATAAATAGCTTTGTGTAAATACTTTCCCTTGATTGGATGACTTTCGAAAGCAATGGGTCTTTCATCTTTAATTAAAACAGCACCAATTCCATTTCCAGAAGCATCATATCCACAATAATGGTTTTTGTGAAGTCTGGCGTAGTTAAGGTCGGTGCTTGGCACATTGCCTCTTTAAGATCTTTGAAGGCCTTTGTTTCTTCTGGAGTCCATGCAAATGCATCTTTCTTCAATAATGTTGTTAGAGGTGCTGTTATGTTCCCATAATTCTTAAAAAACTTGCGATAATACCCTTTCAACTTGAGAAATCCTCGCGAATGCTTTATGGATGCGGGGATTTCCCATTCCTTAATGGCTTTAATTTTTCTAGGATCTACCTTAACTCACTCATGAGATAAAATGTGACCCAGATATTCCACCGCTTGTACTCCAAAGAAACATTTGAATCTTTTTGAAAATAATTGTTTCTCCTCCAATAGTTGTAGCACCCTGTGAATGTGTTCAACATGATCCTTAAAAGACTTATTGCAGATTAGTATATCATCAAAAAATACTAACACAAATTTTCTAAGGAAGGGTTTGAAAATGGAATTCATCAAACCTTGAAATGTAGAAGGTGCATTGGTAAGGCCAAAAGGCATGACCAAAAACTCATAGTGACCCTCATGACTTCTAATGTTGTTTTCAGAATGTCTTGAGTCTTTTCATTCTAATTTGATGATAAATCCTGACGAAAGGATCTAACTTGGTGAAGTAAATTGATCCATGCAATTCATCCAATAATTCATCAATGACAGGAATGGGAAACTTATCTTTAATAGTGAGCTTGTTGAGCTCCCTATAATCCAAACACATGCGCCATGATCCATCCTTCTTGTGCACCAATACTACAGGAGCAGAGAAAGAACTTTGGCTAGGTTGAATTATACCATCCTCAAGCATTTTTGTAACCATACATTCAATTTCACTCTTTTGGGCATAGGGATATATGTACGGCCTGATGTTTGGAGCAACACTTCTTGGAAGCAAATGAATAGCATGATCATGATCACTAATAGGGGGAGACCTTTGGGAGTCTCAAATACCTTGGAATGATTGTCCAAGACTTTTTGGAGATATGGAGCAATAGATGATTTCGATGTGGAAACATCTAGCGAACATAATTGTGCAATTAAACCTCATTGTTCCTTTTTTAGAAGCTTTGTCATTCCGTTAGAGCTTATTATCTTTCCCGGTTTCCCTAAAATACCCCTTAATTCAACTTCCTTTCCTTCCGCATAAAATTTCATGAAAAGTTCTTGAAAGTTAAAAACTATTGTACCCAAGGATTGTAGCCATTGGACTCCTAGTACAACATCAACACCTCCCATTGGAATGGACAGCATTGGGCTTTTCAATACATATTCTCCCATTGATAGCTTGATATTATGGCACTTTCCAGAGCAATTTATCGTTCCTCCATTTGCAACCATCACTTGATACTGTGGTGCTGGATATAGGAATAAATTCGATTCTTTTGTTATCTTACAATGAATAAAATTGTGGGTACTTCCTGAATCAATCAACACTATTCCCTTTTTCTTCTTGATTTGTCCTTCTATCTTGATGGTTTGAGGAGTGGTAATTCGAGCCAATGCATTACATATGGTTGGATTCATTTTTTCTTCTTCTAGGCTTTGTTCCTGGAGTATATCCTCTTCTTTTGACATTTCTTGCTCCTTTCTTCTTCCTCTTCACAATCTATGTAGAATAATTTCTTCTCAGCACACTTATGACCTTTAGTGTATTTGCTATCACAACTGTAAAACCCTTTTGCTCTTTTTTCTTCCAATTGTTGTGGTGTCAACCTTATAGGTTGTGGAAGGCTAGGGGCAACAACACTTCCATCTTTAGTTGTGAGTGGTATGCTTCCTGGTTGCCATAATTTTGCTTTCCATTTTTCTTGCTAACCTGAATGCCTTCTCTAATGAATCAGGTTCCCAGAGGCGAACATCATGTTGGATATTATCCTTTAAAGACCCTATGAACACATCAATCCTATGCTCCTCTGGAATATCTTTTACCCTTATGTTCAATTTTTGGAACTCCTCAATGTGCTCCATTATTGAACCCTTTGTTTGAGACTTATCAATTGGCTAAAAAAAGTGTTGCTTTTTGTAACCTCATAATGTGCTGTCAATTCTTCCGTAAAAATTGCCCAAGTGATAATTTGTTTACGAGAGAAAAGCCATTGATACCATACAAACTAATATGGTTCCAAATATAAACTTGCAATACGTACCTTGTGTGTGTTTTGCACATTATTAAGATCAAAAAATTGCTCCATCTGTAATATCCATGTTGCGGGATCCTTGCCATCAAACTTCCTCATATTGATTTTT
>APFE030012166.1:20171-38455 GCA_000404065.3 Pinus taeda
ATCTCTCTCCAAAAGTTGAATTAAGACACTTTGTGCTCTACCTAAATCCCTACACTATATAGTTTTGTGTAACAATGACAATCTGTTGAGAACAAATGATAAGTGGGATTTGACAATAACATGTGTGTGAATGGTTGAGTAACCACACACGGGACTAGATGTAAATATGGTGTTGACTAAATACTATGTGGAGTGAGAAACTAGAATAAGTATTGTGCCTTGGGTCTAAGAAAACACTAATTGTTGGAAACCACAATAAGTGGTTAAATTGGAGCGATACTGAATGTATTACCTTGCGGGATGAGAAGATATTCAAATGGGCTAGGCCTAAATGACAAGGGAAAGAGTTAAGATTTAAATTATTTCAATTTATTTATGATGAATCTCATGAAAGATTATATGGAATGATGTAGGAATGTCTGTGAACTACCCAACTTGGGTGAATAAATCTCATTGAAAAGATGAAAAATAAAAACTTGAAGATATTAGAGTGTCCAACAAAAGTAATATAAATTTCAAAAAGAGACATTGAAAGATGGTTGATTTAATGGATTCTATATCCATTGAGTTGCTAGGAAAAAACTATGTATGTGAAAGCTTAATATAAATGACCTGTAAATAAATCTCATTGTGATTTATGTTGTAATTAAGCATGTTTTATTTTGTGTTTAGGAATCAGAACACCAAGGATGATGTTCCTCCAAAGGGGTGTGGTTTTTGAAAACCCATGGCTTATTCTCCTCTCATAAACATTTTAATTATTTTTATTAAAAATTAAAGTGGTTGAGAAATTGGGACACATATTCCACAACTTGGGGAAGGAAGATTGCTTGAGGAAGATGGAATATTTAATTTCAACATGCAGGCTGAAGTATTTTCCTTTAATAGGATGACATGTTTTAATTAGGTTGGAAGAGAAGAGGACAACCATTGCACCTCCTTGGGTGAAACCACAAGGAAAATATGACAAAATTAAATACAAGAGTGGGCTACGTTACCAACGGCAAAGCGAGCGAGGATGATAGGTTGAGGATTGATGTAGGGAGTTCTTGTAATGACATCCCCAAAAACACACAAACACAAAAGAACCACTAGCTAGAGACTGACAGACAAGACAAAGAGTGCAGGGTGAATGATTCAACAACTAGCATACACTTGTGACAATGGAAATGGAGGCTGTGAAGGGATTTATTGATAAGAAGAAGGAAAAGAACAAGGGGATTTCATGTAAGAGGAATATATGGATGAAGAAGCATTAGAGTTAGCCAGGGGAAAGGAACAAGAATTATTCATGAAGAGGAAGGAAAAAAATAAAGAATATTGGGACAAAGGGAGTCACTTAGTAATAGACCAGCTGAAGAATCCCAAGAGCATTTGTTGGCTAAGGATAGAGAGAAGTGGATTTTCATTAAATAATGATGTCACCTAGAGTGGTTTGACCAGGGACTAAAGAACCCACTGGGAAGCTTGTGGATTGAGGAAACTACTAGATAGGGGAAAGATATATTCAGGTACATGGAGGCTAGGGAAACACTAAGTGTGTCCCTAGGCTAGGAACACTAGTGCTTACTTCTCCAAATAACTACATAACAAGGATGATATATATGCTTCCATAGTACTTTTTCCACCTAGAGAACCTTCCCATATTGAGCTCTCCTCCTCCTGTGACTGAGTGATCGTTTTCCAAAGGACTAAAGAATCCATAAAGTGTGGCTTGCATTAGGAAACCACTGGGAAGTTATGGACTGATGAATCTACTATCTTATCAATAGTTTATCTAGTTGAAGAACCTTCCCATATTTGCATAAAGGCTCGCCTCATGTGAATAAGAGTGGCTTGTCTTGGGATTGAGTGATAGTTTACCTAAGGGCTGAAGAATCCATAAAGTGTGGCTTGCCTTAGGAAACCACTGGGAATTTATGGATAGATGAATCTACTATCCTATCAATAGTTTTCTAGTTGAGGAATCTTCCCATATTTGCATAAAGGCTCTCCTCATGTGACTAAGAGTCGCTTGTCTTGGGACTGATGAAACCAGTGGGATACTTATGGAGTGATGAATCTACTATTCCATTAGTAGTTTGTCCAGTTGAGGAACCTTCCCATGTTAGGATGAAACTAATCCCTTATATTGGAGATGTTGTACCTTGGAATACAACCTCTGACTGAGGTCACTACCCAAGAAATTTATTCAAAATAATGAAAATATGGATTGGTTGTCCCATTGTTTAAACAAAGATTATTTTTAAAGGCAATGCTTCTTAATCTTTAATGGAAAGAAACACTTTGTCTGAAGTGGTCTTCTGATGTTGGTCACAAATTAAATGAAAGAAGAAAGATAGTGGAAAGTCTCCAACAAGGATGATATCTATGCTCCCATAATACTTTTTCCACCTGAAAAACCTTCCCATATTGAGTTCTCCTTGTCCCGTGAGTGAGTGATGGTCTGCTTAAGGATTGAAGAATCCATAAAGTGCGACTTGCTTTAGGAAACCACTGGGAAGTTATGGACTGATGAATATACTATCCTATCAATAGTTTTTCTAGTTGAAGAACCTTCCAATATTACCATAAAGGCTCTCCTCATGTGACTAAGAGTGGCTTGTCTTGGGACTGAGTGATGGTTTGTCTAAGGACTGGAGAATCCATAAAGTGTAGCTTGCTTTCGGAAACCACTCGGAAGTTATGGAATGATGAATCTACTATCCTATCAATAGTTTTTCTAGTTGAAGAACCTTCCCATTTTTGCAGAAAGGCTCTCCTCATGTGACTAAGAGTGGCTTATATTGGGACTGATGAAACCCGTGGGATACTTATGGACTGATGAATCTACTATTCCAAAAGTAGTTTTTCAAGTTGAGGAACCTTTCCATGTTAGGATGAAACTAATCCCTTAGATTGGAGATATTTTACCTTGGAAGAAAACCTCCGACTGAGGAGAGGTTAGTGCCCAAGACATTTATTCAAAATAATGAAAATATGGATTGGTTTTCCCATTATTCAAACCTCAGAGATTATTTTTAAAGGCAATGCTTCTTAATCTTTAATGGAAAGAAACACTTTGTCTGAAGTGTCCTTCTGATGTTGGTTAAAACTTAAATGAAAGAAGAAAGATAGTGGAAAGTCTCCAACATATGTTGCTTAATGTAGTATCAGTGTTTTCAAATTTAGAAGAAATTATAATTATCAGAATAGGAAAGATGAGCGCATCATTAAGGAATTTTAACTTTAAATTACATAGAATTAGTTTTTAGAATTGTAATATTAAACACCAACCACTTCATTACTCTTTATCATGAAGAAAACATTAAATGAAACAAAGAGAAAATACATTTGTACTCAAAAGGTGCCTGGAATCACTAAAACTTCTTCATTGAATTCCATATAAAGATGAAAAGATACAAGTGTTTTCTGCTTCTGAGGTCCAGAACTTGAAACCCACATTTCTCTTTTTAAAAAAGATTTATACAAAATCTCAAAAGATAGTTATAAAATTGTCAACTACCCAAAATTTCATAACTTCCTAACTACTTCAATACTAATAGTTCTTTCAAACTATAAAATAGTTCTTTCAAAAATATTACAATAGTGGAAAAATAAAATATGAATATGATCTAAAAATGTATGACATGATCTTGCATGACAGGTGGTGTTGTTCTATTTGGTGATTTGAGATTCGGCTGTAGATGAAGGTCCTACTTCTATAGTAGTTGCTGATGGTGACATCCATTCCATGCACTTTGTCCATATGGTTGTATTAGGACTGGGAGTTTTGTCAACCTTTGAATGTGCCATCCTGAAATTTGTAATTCTGCTATATGTTGGCTTGTCCACAAAAATAGTTCTCATGAACCATGACAATTGAAAATATCCATGCAATAGTTTACAATAGTTATTCCTTTCAGCATTGTTGTTATTTCATGAGTTGATCCAATTTTTGTTTTTGCCTCCACCAGAAGAGTCTGATAAGTTTCCCAGGGTAATAAATTACCTTGTTGGTCCCAATATGAAGGCAAATCTTCTCTTGTTATCTTTTCAAAATCAGTTTTGAATTTCATTAGAGTTGCCTTGACCTCTGTTAACTTTGTCTCTATTGTTTTCCTATAGAGGTTCTTCATAATCATTTGGTTTATCTCTAATACATATTCAGATATATCTTGAACTCCTAACTCCCTTAACTGCTGAGAAGATCGTGAATTAAGGAAATCTATCATTTTCTTTGCAAAATGATCTCTTTGTTGTGAATTTTGTTTATTTGCAACAATAAGATTTTCTAGATCCCTGGTGATGATCTTTTATTGTTCCACTATGGACAATGATTCCTATATATATCTAACAATATGAATGATACCATTCCATGGAATATCCCTAGCTTGAATAAGGGAAATGTTCCCTTTGCCTTCTCTTTCAATTCTTTGATCTCCTTAGAAGCAACTTCAAAATCATCTATGTATTTTTCTGCAGTCTCCTTAGCCATGGCTATTTACCTTTCATTAGCTTTTATGATTTTTAATGTAGTTTCATAGTGTCTCTATGTTGCTTTCATTTCATTCTTAGAAATATTCATCTCAGTCATGATCCTGGTTAGTTTATTAGTTGGGTCTTCCCAATCATCTGGTATTACAATAGTGCAAACATGTGATTCAATCTTTTGTTGCAAAACAATGTGTATTTCTTTCACCTTAGCAATTTGATCATTTCTTTTAATCAACTCCTCAGTCAAAGCTTCTTTCTCCTTTTCTACTTGTGTTACTTCTGGTTCCATTACATGTTCTATTGCAGGCATCATCAATTTCTTTCTCAATACCTGAACCTTTGTTTCTACTTCCTGCAACAACTTCTGAACAACACTTTTATCTTTTGGATTCACCCCAATTTTAATGATCATCTTCTTCAATCTTCATTTTGAGTGACTACGGCTCTTAAATTCTCCTCTTCCAACTTTAATTGGCTCACCACCTTTTCCAATAAATTTTCCACTCTGTTGACAGCCAAGGAGGTCTTCTTCAACTCACTGTAAATTAATTCCCCAGTTTGACTACGTAGATCAATTTTACCAGGCAAACCAATTTCTCTGGCATCCACTATCAAATTAACAGTCTTGAAACCAGAAGAAGAAGATACACTTAAACTAGAAGGGTGAGAGAAAGCTAACTTAAGTTGGTTTCTTTCCAAATCCATAGCTAAAAGCAATCTGGTTTGATAGTCAGAAACAAATTGTATTCCACCTATGAAACCATATTTTCTTTGACATTTTTGTTTCTTTCTTCAATCTGGGAGTACATCTGTTTGATCATGGAGACTCAACTTTTGTCAGCTTATTCTAGAATAGAATAAGAAGGTGTGTAGTCAACTTCTCCTAATTGTAGATGAAATAATGATGGGCTACCGCCTTCAGATAACTTAGCCTTCTTTGAAATTCTCTCAGTTTCTTCTTCTAATTCTATGACATCCTCACTACCTCTTTTCAAACTTTTATCACTATGATGAGGTGTCTTAATTTCCATATCTCTTGATAAGCTAGATTGGCCTCCATTAGCCAATTTATGTATTTCTAGTTTAGCTTCATGAATAATTGGATCATGAGAATTTTCCACGCTTCTGTTTGAAATAATGTGATGTGGGTCATATGCCTATTTTTCACCTAGTTGTAAATCCATCTCCTCAAGTAATTTATCTACTTCTTTTGCATCTTGTTTGTTGTTTACAATGAAAGGTCCCATTATCTTTGGAAATTTAAATAAATACCCCTTCTTTGCTGGAACAAAGTGTATATGATCTACATTCATGCTATGCCTGATGAACTCTAGTGCAGAAAACCTAATAGGTGCAAAAACTGGAAGTCTAAAAGGGGCAATTTCTGCTCCATATAATCTAAATAATCTTCAATTGAAACAAAGCACCCACTTTGACATATTTTCTAAGTTCAAGTATAGACTGAGCCTTTGGAAAGAAATAGGGTGAAGAATAATTGTTCAAAATTGAATAAACAACTAATAGGAAAGAAGAGGAAAAATACATCAATCCTTGGCCATTACCAGTGTCTCTTATCACATCAGTGCAAAACACTATTGATTGCTTGTTTTTATTAGGGTCCATGATATTTATCCCTAAGTGCATGAACCTTTCCACATGAATATATAAAAAGAGATATGTGACAAGAGATGGAAATCTAAAACAATGAGTGAGAGGAAGATCTGATAATTGAGAATTTATCATTTTTCCCCGAAAGAAGGTATATCAAAAACTATTTCTGGGTTCATCATTAGACTAAAAATTCCTAAGATGGCCTTATCTGCAATGTTGGTGTCTTCTTTTCCTAAGATTTTTGCCAGAATTTACTGCAAAGGTCTGACTTCTTCAACAAAAGTATATAGAGGAAATTGAGGAGATTCCATAGGAAATTTTTTTCTAGCAGGCATTAAAAAGAAACTAAGCTGAGCATAGTTAGAAGAATGCAAGTCTTGAAATGTGGAAAGTGAAGATTCTTCTGAGAATGTAGTGTGAGAATTTTCAACTGGGAAGCATAGGGCTTGCTGAATTAACAAAGTTGACACTTGAAAGACATCTTCCCATAATTTATTCATGACAAAACATTTCTGTGGGTAAAGAACAAAGATAAGCCAATACATAAATTCAACGAAATTATAGGTCTATGGAATTATGAAATCTTGGACACCAGACCTAAGAACACCATCATACACAAGGGATTCAAATTGTTTGAGAAAAAAATGATGATAGATTTATATATAATTAAGTGACCAAACTGGGTCAAAAACATCCATTTCTGTGTCCATCAAGGGAATATGAAAGGTAAAACCTGTAATGGCAGCTTTCTTCGAAATTTTCTCCAAATTGTGAATGTTGAGGCTCTCTGAAGATGATAGAACAATAGCTGGTGACAACAACTCACTTTTAACTAGTACAATTCATTTTTTTACAGAAGGAACGGAAATAAAAGTGAGGGAAAGGCATGAAAAACAAGATTTTATGGGAAACAGATTAACGGGTAGGTAAATGAAATTAATTTTAATTTTGAGAAAATCAAGGAAAATGAGCTAGCAAAGTGATGGATGACAGGGTAGATGATGTGGAGGATGAGGTGGAAAAGGTGGAATAATGACAATGGAGTGGAAAATCTTAACAAACACATCTCGCTCACTTGCCAATGGAGCACGTTCCCCTTGCTAACGTCATACAGGGGAAGACTATAGTACGAGGGAAACTTGATGGAGTCCCCTTGTAACCATCTTCCGCTGTAGATCTACCGATCAACATTTGCATTGAAACATCTTACAGGGGGACAAGGAGAGCTAATGGTCGGGCATGTAATTCCGTCGGGTTTGATCCATCCTCAGGGCCCTACTCTTTTATTCAATCGCAACTTTGAATTTTCCTGACCTTTAAACTCTGACGCCATGACATTAGATTTGGGCCCCGACTAGTTTCCTTAATACTTGCACAACACTTGATTAAAGTTGATCAATCAAAATATAAAAAAATTGTCTTACTTTCTCTTCTTTTACTAATATATATATATTGATTTAAACACTGATATATATTCATACATCTCTACATACATATGAAAGTAAAATGAGCTACAACATTTGGCTCCACTTGGGGATAGTGTTTTAAGTCAAAACACTAAGAACCGCAGATTAGTTCCTTCACCTCGGGCATGGAGTCAAATTATAGCTTGAAACATTGCAATGAAAGGATCACCGAATATTCACAATGGTTACACTGATATATAAAATGAAGGAAAGAAATGAAGTCAATGTTGGAAGTAATGCTTCAAATACAACCCATTAACTGGCTGTTGTAAGGTCACCATCCAAGTTTTCCTATATGAAGGTGTTAATTTCTCTGACTTCTGCAATCTTGAAAGTACCAAACCAAAGAGGATCAAATTTGTCATGCTTGCATTTCTCTTCACTTCTTACATCCCAACGTAGAACTAAGTCTCTGGGCTGAAAAAGAATATCTCTAGCTTTCCTATCAAATACCAATTTCATTTTCTCCTGGTAATTGAGTATATGTTACATTACCCTTTCTCTATTTTCATTCAATTCCACCAAGTGATTCATTCTCCTTGTGAGTGCATTTGGTTCTTGTTGAACATCTTAAATAAGTGCCACAACAGGTTTTACTAATTGGCTGGGAAATAAAGTAGTTGTTCCATATACTAACTCAAAAGGAGACTTCCCAGTACACCTTCTAGTAGTAACCCTATTTTCCCATAATGAAAATTTCAATTTTGAATCCCATTTTTTCTAATTTTCTGCAACAGTCCTTTTAAGGATCTTTACCATGGCCTTGTTGGAAGGTTCTACCAGCCCATTTCCTTGTGGGTGATAGGTGGTCGAATGAGCCAATACCACATTATATCTTTGGAAAAAATCAATTAACTTTGCAAATACAAAAACCCATGCATTATCTGTTACCAACTTCTTAGGACAACCAAACCTGCTGAAAAAAATTTCTTCTAATAATTTTATTACTATTGTATCATTAGCTCTCCTTGTTGGAACAACTTCTACCCATTTAGTAAAATAACCAGTCCCTATAAAAATTCATCTATGCTATCCACTAGAAGGTGGATTTATCTCCCCTATAAAATCCAAACCTAACTACTGTAAGGGTCCTTCTACAAATATAGGATCAAGGGTAATGGAGCAAACTTTTTCTTATTAGCAAATATATGGAATTTCTCGCAACTTCTTACAAATCTATAGATATCAGAAAATAGAGAGGGCCAAAATAAACCAACCTTCAAGATTTTATGGGTTGTGACTTTCCAACTGTAGTGATGTCGATAGAGGCATCCATGGTATTCATTTACAATTTTTATAGTCTCCTCTTTAGTTAAATAGAGCAGCAAAACACCAGCTGGATCTCTCGAATATAAATTCCCAGCTATTATTACATATTTTGAGCTTTAACACGGAGAGATTTGTATTTTGTTCTGTCTAAAGAAGAAGGGAAATTGAGGAAACAAAGATAATGAACAATACCTTTATACGCCTGAGAGCAAATATATTTAAACTTAATTTTTTTGTCAGGTTCTTTACTCATACCTTGTTCTACTCCTGGCTTGGATTCACTATCTTCAGCCGACAGATTTATTCCCATGGCTTGATGATTAGCCAATGTTAAATTTTTGCTAAACATTTTCCTTTCACCAGCTTTGTTGTTTAATATCCATATCATATTCCTGGATTTTTGCAATCCATTTTCCTCTTTTTCCATCACTGTCACTCTGAGTCAACACCTTCTTAACAAAAAAATTAGGAACATAAGCAGTAATTTGAGATTGCAAAATATAAAATCTAATTTCTTTCAATTATTTTAATAAAGCTTAAGCCTACTTCTCTAGAATATTATATTTTTGTTCTGCATCTCTTAACACTCTGCTGAAAAGTGCTACAGGTTGCTCTCTGTTCTCCTAATTTCTCTATAGAAGCATTGTTGCCAGAGTAAAAGTGGAAGAAAAACAGAATATGATTTAAAAAGGCTTTTGATAGTAAGGACTTAAAACAAAAGTGCCTCCTGAAAAGCTTCTTTGATTCTGGAAAAATATTCCCTGGTTGTTGTAGTCCACCTTACTTCTGCGTCCTTTTTCAACATTTTAGTAATTTCCTTAACATTTTTTTGCATAATTCATGATAAATCTTCTTAAAAAGTTTATTCTTCCCAAAAAACTTTGAATCTCCTTTTTACTCCTTGGAAAGGGTATATTTTTTATTGCTTCAAACCTTTTTGGATCTATCCTAAACCCTTCTTTAGAAACAATATGGCCCAATAACTTACCTTCTTTCAAAGCAAAATCAGATTTCTTTGGGTTCAAGGATAAACCATACCTTCGACATTTTTCAAAATCCTGTTGTAAATGCTTTAAGTGTTCCTCATCTAACTTAGATAAAACCATAATGCCATCCAAATAATATGCCACAAATTTCTCCTTTTCACCTACAAAGGCTATATCCATAGTCCCCTGGAAAGTAGCCCCATCATTCCTTAATCCTGGAGGCATTTTAGCATACATAAAAGTGCCCCATGGAGTAGTAAACATTGTTTTCTTCTGATCTTCTGGCTGCGTAGAAATCTCATTATAACTAGAGAATCCATCAATCATTGACAATATTGAAGACCCTGTTACTTTCTGTAAGACATGATCCATTTTAGGAAGTGGATAATTGTCCTTCAATGATGCCCTATTTAAATTTTGGAAATCAATACATAATCTAATCTCTCCATTCTTCTTGCTCACAGGCACTAAATTAGCCACCCACTCAGAATATCGCAGAGGAACAATTATTATAGCCTGTAACAACTTTTTGACTTCCTTCTCAATTGATGGCATCAATAAAGGATTTATCTATCTTAATTTTTACTTATATGGTTTAATCTATGGCTTCAAAGGAATTTTATGTTGAATGATGCTAGTATCATATATCTCCAAATCCTCATAAGACCATGAAATATATCAATATATTTATTGAAAATCTCTACATACCTTTGTTTTAAATCCTTTGGAACATCCTTTGACAACCTCACCATCTCAGGCTGCTGTTATGTTCCAAGATTGCAATCTTCAAGGTCTTCTTCTGAATCTATTTTCTTTTCATGGACAACAACATCATTTGCATTAAATAATCTCTCCAAGGGTATCAAACCCTTAGGAATCACGTTATTCTTCAACTATACAATTTTTTGATTTCCAATAGAATCTTTCAAAGGCAATTTTCTATTTGACAGTTCTTCTTGTAACTCTTCAAATTCATCCTCTTGATCAATTTCCAAATTTGAAAATTCACCCATTGTTTCTAGAAATATCTTGATTTATTCACCATCTTAGAACACCTACAAATACTTCAAATTATTGGAAAGGGAAGGTCTACCTCTTATTTCTACTTCATATCTAAGTCTGGGATTCAAAGGAGGTTTAAAAGTATTAGCTGCAACTGCCAATGAATCAGCTAGTCTGTTACCTTCCCTAGGTACAAACTATATATTGAAAGCATAAAAGAAGTTATCTACCAAATCCCACACTTCATTTCTATACATGTTTAATCTTGGATGTTTTGTTTGACATTGATTCTTGATTTGCTTAATAATTAATTTTGAATCTCCAAAAACAAAAATATAGTGAATTCCTAGATTCTTTGCTGCTCGTAAACCAAGAATCGAAGCTTCATATTCAGCGACATTGTTTGTAGAGTCAAATTCTAATTTATAGGAGAAGGGAATCATATGACCTTTAGGTGAAAGCAGAAGAAATCCTTCTCATTTCCCTTCTTTTGAATAGGCACCATCAAAATATAACTTCAAGTCTCCATTGACTACACTCTTAACTACTGAAGGGAGTTCAACTTTTGTATCTTCAGTAATTTCTGGTGACTCTTGCAACATAAAATAGGAAAATGAATCCTTTTCTTGACTATAATCAAGAGAATTACTTGAACCTTCCCTGGTGATATTTTTCATGAACCTGGTCTCTCTATATAATCTCCTTTCTTCTCGTCCAAAAAATGGAATAATAGAATAATTGAAATCTATTTTAAGGACTCCTCCCACTTTGGCTCCCAGAGATCTTGAGAGAAACATTTTGAAATAGACTAGTACATTTGCAACAACCACGTCCATTACAATACTCCTAGCAGGAATCTGAGCTAATGATACTGCCAAATCTTTAATCAATCCCATGAATTTTACCTTCCTTGAATTGAAAGAATATGGGACTTTGTAGGGCTTTGTAATCTGCAAATTCAACTGCTTCATAACTAATAGTGGCATCGAATTACGAGATTCTCTAGAATCTAACATACAATTATGCAAGATGAAGGTATGCATAAGCAAAGAAATATAAAAAGGAGGTGTAGAGGTATCTTGTTCTTCTACATGAGGACCAAACATCACTACTGGTCTCTCTTCCTACAAATTAACTGCATCTACTAAATGATTATCTTGAGAAATATTTATAAAATCAGAAAGCTTCTTCTTATATCTAGGTGTCTTTACCAGCTCTGTTAAAGGCATTGGAACCTTAAGATTCTCTAATTCTTTGATTAAATCAAAAGAATGACTTACTTTTGTTGTTCTTATTTGCTCCTCCGCATTTAATTTCTGACTGGAAATCTTCTATAAACTGACAACAAGTGGTTGAAGAGGCTTATGTAACATACCTGAATTTTCTTTACTATTAGAACTTTCTCCTTGCTGAAGTATAACCTTTAGGACTACCTCAACTTACTGATTTCCTTTATCAACATATCCCGGAGACTATTGTTGTACTGTATTCTTGTTTTCTATTTTGCACCATCCAGGAATCTTGATATTTTTCTAGATCGAAGACCATATTTTTTATAAAAATATTCTTCGATAAAATCTTAAAATTTATTATAATATCCTTCGATTTCTTCTTCCTCTCGAGAGACCTGAAAATATGAGTTAAAATAATCTTTTATAAGCTCTTCTTCTACTTCATCACATAATGTAACAATTTGATTATCATGTTCCTTAAGAGATTCCTCCACTGCTTCCTCTGTTCCATCCTCAATGTACATAGGTGGTTGTATTTTATCCTAATCCTTTCTTTCTCTTTGCATAATGTGTAGTGGCTACCTCCTAAATTGAGGATTGAAATTTCTATTTTGAGCTTGCTAAAATTGTCTTGGTGCTTTTTTGCTCTCTAATTCCATTTTCACCAAGTTGTTAGATAGTTTTTTAATGACCTTAGTCATCTCATCAAGATTTTTCTCATGAGAGTCTTCTGGTTGATTAGCAACCTTTGCTTCCTCTTCTTTTCCCTTACCTTTGTCCTGCACTTGTTTCTTTGGATTTATTTTTCCTACAACAGACAAATTAGCTTCGATCTCTAGTGCATCAGTTGATCCAGGTCGATATTGGTGGCCACCCACCTATTCCACTTGGACCCCCACGATTGTTTCTTCTAGATTTTTTTAGTTTCCTTAATTGTAGAAAAATTTACTATTTTTGGCAGTTTTTCAGGTCCTAAACTTCCAGAGCCATTTTGAGCCCTAAATGATGCGTTTTTGGAAAATCTTCGATGACGAAGATGAGTTTTCTTTCTAATTCACTCTCAAAGTAAGGGGAAGTTTGTAGCCATATCCATGGCCCCCGGTAGGGGTTCCTCTAAGCAGCAGAGGCAGGTTGATGCGGTCGTGGAAGAATACAGGGACATATTTTGCTCACCCATAGGGGTACCCTTGCATTTTTAGGTCAAACATCCAATCGATCTGACTCACGAGCACTACTACCCAATGGGAAGATATATCACTGCTCCATTCTATAAAACAAAGAGATCAAGTGGAAAATCTAGGAATTGTCGCAAAAAGGGCACATCTAACCAAGTTCCTCACGTTGTGGGAGCCCAATTGTACTTGTAGAGAAGAAGGATGGGACTTGGAGGCTCTGCATTGATTATAGGGCACTAGACAAGATCACTGTCACGAACAGGTATCCAATCCCATAGATTGATGTCCTGCTTGACTAGCTCAAGGGGGCCAAGTATTGCACCAAGATTGATTTGAAGTCTTATTATCACTAGGTTCCAATCGAGCCGACAGATGTATGGAAGACTGCCTATAAATCCAAGGAAGGCCTTTTTGAATGGTTGGTTATTCCCTTTGAGTTGACAAACGCCCCTACCATTTTTATGAGGCTAATGGATAACATCTTGTGGCCCTTCACCAACTCATTCATGGTGGTTTATCTAGACGACATCCTCATCTTTAGCAAGAGGTGGGAAGAACACTTGCAACACGTTCGACAGGTCCTTCAAACCCTTCAGTAGCACAAATTGTGTTCCAAATTGGATAAATGCACCTTTGGCATGAGCCAAGTCCAATACTTGGGTTACATCATAGATGAACATGGCGTGCATGTGGACCCAACCAAGATCCAAGTCATTCGGGACTCGCTAGCCCCGACCACTCTGATGGAGCTTCGTAGATTTTTGGGCCTTGCAAATTTTTATCATAGGTTCATGTTGGGATTCTCCCATATCACTTGGTCGTTGAGTCAGATTACTAAGGGCGGGGAAAAAGAAATTTTATCTTGGTTTGAGCCCCAATAAAAGGCGTTCATTGAGTTGAAGCATCCCCTCTACTCTATAGCGGTACTCACACTACCAGAACTGCAACAAACATTTGAAATTGAGATAGATGTCTCAGAATATGTTATTGGTGCTCACCCAACACAGGCATCCAGTGGCCTATCATAGTGAGACACTTTCTGATACAATTCGGAAGTACCCCACCTATGATAAAGAGATGTATTCTATCATGCAGGCTTGCTGACAGTGTAAGCACTACATTATGGATAAGGAGACGGTCATCATCACCGACCAATGACCTCTTCAGTTTATAAAAACAAAGGGGAAGCTGCAGAATGATCACCATAAAAAATGATCTACATATCTACAACAATTCCACTTGAACATTAAATACAAAAAGGGCGGTACCAATCGTGTTGCAGACTGCATCAACTGGCCCCTAATTGTAACATTGATTACTGTTCTCAACTCTTGTAGTCATGGGACCTCTACATGGTTGCAACTATATACAAATGATCCAGAGTTTGCCTCAACATACCAGATGCTAGTAGACGGAAAGAAAGTTCCTGATTTCCACCTCCAAGATGCATTATTATGTTATCTAGGCGACATTTGTGTTCCTTCAAGTGAGCGTGCCAAGATGATCTAGGATGTGCACTACAGTCGGGTAGCAGGACACTTTGGTGTGGAGAAAACTATGGTTGTATTACAAAAGTACTTTTATTGGCCCAAACTTCGACTAGATGTTTGGAAATATATCAGATCCTGCATTGCCTATGCCATTGCCAAGCCAACCATCAAGAAGAAAGGATTGTACACTCCTTTTCCTACTCCCAGCCAGCCATGGGAGTCAATCTCCATGGACTATATGTCGGGCCTCCCTTCTACCAAGCATGGTAACGACTGTGTATTTGTGGTCATGGACAAATTTTCTAAGATGGCTATATTGGTGGCCTACAAGAAGAGTATCACAGTAAAGGACACTGCCAAACTCTTATTTGAACAAGTATGGGTACATTTTGAGATTCGAAGACCATTATATTAGATTGGGATAACAGGTTCCTGAGAACATTCTAGTCAAACCTCTAGACATGATTGGGCACCAAGCTCACAAAATCGATTTCCTTCCATCCTCAAACTAATGGTCAGACAAAGGTCGTTAATAGGATGATAGTGCACATACTCCACATGTACAACTTAAAGCATCCTTGAGCCTGGGATGGGAGTATTCCATATGTTCAACACAATTATAATAGATCTCTCCATAGCTTGACTGGTTGCAGTTCCTTTCAAGTGGGTCTCGGATTTCAACCATTGTGTTGAATTGATGTTACCATGCCTCATGCAACTACACAAACTGAATCCACACATGTATTGTTTGAGGTTGATAAAGCAACCAGATTTATTGAATGCATCCATCACATCAGCCAGTAGTTCCATGACATTCTCGAGAAATGAAATGTCGGGTATAAGCAATGACATGATCAACATCGGGTTCTACACAAGTTTAAGGTGGGCTACAAAGTCTAGTTGCATTTGCAGAAGGAATGCCTTACTACAACCTTGGTAATGGTGTAAGGACCATATCCGAGTGGTCTATGTTTCTGAAATTGCAAAACAAGTCAGACCTACATAGTTAGATCTAGACTAGATGAAACATTCCACAACTAATCGGATCATGGAAACATAGATCAAGAACACCTAACAACAAAGTATCCAACTATATCGAGTTGTCAAAGCAGGCCAACTCCTTCACCAGGGCAAGTGGCTCACCAGGGACCAAGTTCAGTAGAAGTTTCCTCATCTCATGGAGGAACTCAATGCAATGGGGACCATTACTTCCTAAGGGGGGAGGAATGATCTAGGTGGTATTGGTGGCCACCTGCTTATTCCACTTAGAACCCCACCATTGCCTCTTCCAAATTTTTTTTTTCAGTTTGCTTAATTGTAGCATAGTTTACTATTTTTGGCGGTTTTTTGGGCCCTGAACTTCTGGAGCTGTTTTGAGGCCCTAAATGATGTTTTTTTGGAAAATTACTGGTGGAAAATATGAGATTTTAACTCAATATTAGTTGTTATTAGTTGTGGTCCTCGGATATATCTTTCTAATCAGCTATTGTGTGCGTCAAATGGAGATCGTATTACAAAGTTACGACCCCAAAAAGTTGATGTACCAATTTACCACAACGGGGCCCATAATTTAGCATTTCAACCCCAGGAAGTTGATGTATCAATTTAGCCTAATGGGGCCCATAATTTAGCGTTTTATCTCCTAGGGCTAGGTTTTTGGATTTGTTATCCCTCTAAAAAATTCCCTAGGGTTGTTATCTTGTGTCAAAAGAAATATTAGAGGTAACCACAAACCTACTTTTGAAATGAGGATCTAGCCTTCCTAATGCTTAGAGAGGGCTATCTCTTTATGATTTAACTTTGTTGAGTTAATTGATTTTAGGCTAGTTGTTATAAGCTTGATTAAGTTTTGATTTTGGTTTGGTGGTGGAATCACTAACTTAGATGGTAGAGGGATGTCTTTTACCATTGGGCTATGGGGTCAAGTGTGAAGAAAATAAGACTGAATCAAGTTATAAAGATAGTGTTTACAGGGCAAGGTAGTTGAGTAAATTCAGATCTTTTAGGCTGGATAGTGAAGTGGTTTTCAAACGGGGTCCAGGAGTAGTCAAGGATTCCTCGAACCGGATAATGAGGGAAATGATAGAGGTCAATCGAAACTAGGGAGCAATGAAGGATTCCCTACTTTGGATATTAGAAGAAAACATTAAAATGAATAACTGTTCGAGACAGAGTGTACTTAAACAAATTCTGTAATAACATTCCAATTATTTCATTTAATTTAGATAACATGCAAGTATGTGAAACACTTAAGAAGACAAAAATTTTACAAACATAAAATACTTCACTGAAGTGGCCCAACACATGAATCTTGTAATGCTATGTCTTTATTACTCAATCCGGTCCACTGACTTTGAAAAAGGGTACAATGAACCCTTAGGTTTCAGATCAATACAACTATAGACATGTTTAACAATCCACCCTCTATACTTCGAATTATGAAGTATTTATACAAAAATTTATTACAAAATATCCCAAACTGTTTTAGGAATTATTCAAGGAAAAAGGAAAATCTTCACGCAAGAAGATAGAGATAGATATGTAACTACTGCAATTTTTCCTTATTTATTTTGCTCTGCTGTCAAACCTTTTGTTGCTTTTCTCCTTTGTTGCTTGTCTTCCACACTGACTGTTCTTTTACTTTTCATTTTGGTTGATGCTCTTTCATCTAATACTCTTTTACTTAGTTGATCTACTACTTTTATTTCACTGCTCTGTATCCACTGTTTACCTTGCATTTTCCCAGTAAAACATTTAATTTTTCCCAAGTCTTTGTATCTAGTAATTTAATATTTACCATTCTCCTATAAACTTCATAAGCTTTTATGTATTTTTCAAAGGTGGGTTGTTTACAAAAAGATGTTTTACCTCATGGTGGAGGTAAAAGAGGTTCTCAAAAGTGTGGTAAAGTGTTATCCGGGAATAGTGTCCACTTGGATGCTATTATTCCCACTAAGATGGGTGGCTATCTTAAAAACAAACAATCAAAGTCTACTGTTGTTTCCTTTTATGAAAATAGACGAGAGGAGGACCGAGAAGACCATCCTGAGTCTTGCGCTTGATTTCCTCTCCTTCTTGATAGAGCTTCACCGCTTCTTCTTTGTCTACCCAACCTCAAAAGAACCTGTGGAATCACATAAACATACTATTATGCAAGAAACAAAGATCTAAATTCATAAATAATATAGGATCAGATGTGTATTAACCATATACATGCATATATAAACAAGTACACAAGAATATGGAAGGAAACAAGAATAGCCTTATTCAGATGAAAAGTAGCAAGAGGATTACAACCATGTGCTCTGACCCAGCATCATCCTCCAACTAAGAAGCCCTTCTTCACCTCAAGCAAAGCTAGATCACCCAACACTGTGAATGTACACTAGAATACCAACAACACTTCTCTATAAGATACAAAATTCCCGCCTCTGGATCTCTGTGATGAGGGATCCATATATAGATGATTACAGAGAGGTGAGTCATCTTTTGGGATCTTGATTAGTGTCTTCTCTCTGATAGTTTCTGCTTCCACTTGGAGAATGATGATCTCTTACTCATCCCTGGTCGAAAATGG
>APFE030012168.1:0-17841 GCA_000404065.3 Pinus taeda
TGCAGCCCCCTCCACACCTGGAACAGCATTGGCTCCCAATGTCCCAGCAACCACAGCAGAGATAATTACAAGTACATCAGCACCAGGCAACAGTACTAATATGAGCACAGAACAACTGATAAAAGCCATGGAAGAATTGAAACTCCAAGTATCAGAATTGAAACAAATAAAGGAACAATTGGTAAAAGTAGAAAAAGGTTATGACAAATCCAAGATGAATGAGGCAGAAAAAATAAGGGAGGTTAAAACATTAGAGAACAAAGTGAGAACATTAGAAAAGGATCTCTCTCTGGATAAACCTCTGGCAGAAATCAAAGGAATTTTGTGGGCCAACATCAATCAATCCCTTAATAATGTTTGGCAATCTATCCAAGTTATTTATGAGCAGATTGACTTAATAAGAGCAGCCCAAGTGGAAATTCAAAAGACGAGCTTTATTGGGACAAATGCCTGAACAAGCCAACCGGCTAATACATTTTTTGAACACCAAGACCAGCGAACAACTGGAAGCACTGGAAATCACAGACAGGACAGGCACCATTCTGGAAATCAAGAGAGTTCTAACCAAGAGAACTCTGATGCAAAATTTTGAAAGGAGATGCCAGGATATGCAGGTGGAGATTAATTCTTTCACAGAAAAGTTCACAGTTTTGCAGAATAAAGGTCTACCAAGTCCTTTAGGAAGTAATGACCGGCTGATGAAACACATAGATTATGTACATAGATTGAATAATTATGTTGCTGATTAAGCTAGTTCATCAACAAGTGCTTTAGGAGCAAAAGCACTCCCCATAGGTCGAATTCTCTATGATAACTTGGAGAGCTTATTTTATATTGAGCATGAGGTAAAACATCTATTCACCATCCAGCCTAATTTCTTCAGATATACAGAGACTGATGAAACTTTAAGGAAGCTTCAGAGACATAAATTACCAGAACAGAAATGGTGGGAAGATATGTTAGAAATTTTATAAACTTATCTTTGGTATCTTTGGTATCTTTGGTAAAATGAAAATTTTGGGCCATTTACCATGATGCAGTAAACAGAAATGAATGAGGGTCACACAGGTCAAAGTGTATCAAATCAGGATTGAAGAATATCCGACAAAGACAGAGCAGCCAGCACAGAGTATCAGTGGAAGACAGCTGTAAACCGACTCGCAGAGCCTACCTCCAGCACATCTAACAAAGACGGAGCAGCCAGCACGGCATCAGTTTATCTTTTCCCTGTTTTCGAGACTATTTGTCTCTATCTTTTGTAAAAAACGATTAGTCATCACTAGATATTATCTCTATGAGATATTTTGTAAGATATTTTGTATAAATACCCCCCCAATCAAAGTATTTGGGGTTGGTGAGTATTCCTAGTTTTCGCTGTAACATTGAGTTTTGGAATAGAAATCTGTTGGAATCAACTGTTATTGGGCTCACTGGATGAAGAATTGACGCAGTACCACAGGATTCTTGAATCAAACAACGGACCAATAAGTCTCTTATATCTGTGTTTTAAAGTTTTTTTGGTTCCTTATAGCACCCCTTTTTCAGAATCTGAATGATAAAGATAAAAATTAATTCAGAATTTGCTTGAATGCACTCTGTTTTCATCCGTTATCATTCTCTTTGTTTTCTTCAGAATTAGAATAAGCAATGTAACTCTTAATTGGTCTTGTTTCCTAATTCTTTCATATTGATTATTTGTTAAAGAATTCTTAAATGCTCTTTAGTAGTAATCATCCACTTTCCCTCTTTAAATAAGTTGAGAGATTCTTAACTGCCTTTCACCCAATTTGAACCCATTCCATCTGCTTCAGCTCTTTGTTTGTTCCCTGTTTGACTACCTTGCCCTGTGGAACCATCCTCTATCAAGAAACCAAATCCAGAAAACCATTCTCGTTGACTCCATTAGCCCAATGGACTGTACTACTCACTCTTACACCTCTGCTCTATTGAATCTCACAATCCAAAAATCAAACAAAACCCCTGAATCTCATAACTAGCCTAATACCTTCCAAAACAAAGTTAAATCATAAAGAGAGAGCCCTCTCTGGATACGGATTGGCTAGATTCTGTATCTAAAAGATTGGTCTGTGGTTACCTCAGCCTCCTTTCCCTTTCTTACAACTTTGGAGAAAACCTGAGTGGTAACACATTACAAGTGAAATTAGCGCAAATGATTTTCGGTTTAGCAACTTCAAACTGCACCCTACATAGTTTCATACATAACTTTGGCTAGGTATCTCCAAATTCAGTGAAAGATGAAGCTTGGAAAAAAACACATCCTATTATCATCTTTGATCAAATGGACAACAACAACAAAATTATCAAAAATTTGGAGATATTGTCTGTACAAATTGTGATTTTTATTCAATACCAAAACCCTGCTAAAACTATTAATCTTACTATATCAAAAATATAAGAAGATTGTGAGGTCCAATTGTAGTGACACTGCTAGCAAAAAAGAAGACAAAATAAGATATTACATGTCCAAAATCCAAAATTGTTAGGCAAAGTTTTTGGAGATATTGTCCTACAACATCAATCTCAAAAGAACGTCTGAAAACAACAACGTTTGGTAATTCAACCATAACTCCCTCTTGAAAAGTTGAAATTGAGTGAGAGTAGTGACATTCAAGAGCAGGCATTTAAAGTCACAACAAGCCAAAATTTTGGAGGCATTTAACAGAAATGTCAAAGATATAGCAAGTTTAGCATAAGCTTGTAGTGGAATCTTCATAGAATGGCTTCAAAAGATATATCAAATTAAAAATGTCATGACTTTTGGTTTATTTGAGGTTATTCAAAAGAAATTTAAAAGAGAAAGCACATGAGAATACATCAGTAAAAAATTTGGAACTATTTGACAATAACCATAATGAATTTATTAAATTGGAAGTTGTTTGAATTTCTAAGTCTAACTGTTAGAAACCCTTCATGTACTTTACTAATTTATTCCTACCTACTTGTTCTTTTAATTAACAAGTTAATTACCATGTAAATACTGGAAATAAATACAAGTACATGTTCAACACATTACAGATCATCAATTAAAGGAAACAAAACAAGCACACAAGTGACACCGTTGTTTTTGGACCAATGTCCACGAAAAAACCCAATGAGAGAAAATCAGTGCAGCTATCTGAGGGTTTTATTATTATGCAGTTTTTGAATACAATCTAGGTGCCAAAACAGGCTCACCCAACAGAGAATAATCTCGGCAGTAGTACCTCTCAGTTGAAGACAAATGTTCCGACTAAAACCCCGGATAATCACTCCGACAGTTTCACAGCTCCAATCTGCACCACAAAACCCCAGCATCAGCATCTAGGGACAGCGTCACCCCTTTCTGGCCCAGCGTTTGCCCAATGTCACTCTGCCTTGGCCTACGTCAACCTCTGGAGGCACTACGTCAACCCTCTGGCCCTCTACGTCACCCACGCTGGCCCTCTAAGGCACTGCGTAGCTCCTGGTTGTCTCTGCGTGAGCCCTAGCTGGCTCTTCATGAACCCCTAGTTGGTTATGTGTCCCTCACTCTCAGCTACTGCACTGATCCTCCTGATGCTATCTTTGCCTCTCTGCTTCTGTATTCACTACCCCTCAGCGGCAACTCTAATCACTCTCTCAACTTTCTCAGCAAACCCAGCCCCAGAAAGTCAAAACCTTGATCTCTTGGTCTTTTCTCCAAGTGACTCTCAAGACTCCTCTTATACTTTTTTCATTGAAAAATCTACGGACAAGATTAAGTCCCTAATCAACGGCTAAGATTAGATCTGGCTTGATCCATGACTTTTGGACCATTCTAACACAGTTTTATATTAATATTTTATTTTCCCTAAGTTTAGACTTAGGGACTCCATTAAAAATATTAATTATTTTAATATCTCCCAAACTGTTTAGAATCTGCCCAAACCCTTTCTGGGTATTGGATATCTCATGTGCCTTAGCCTCTCCACCAATTTTCATTGCTAGAGCACATTTGATGCTACCCCAAATCAACAGAAGCTAAGGGTTTAGACAAGACCCCAAGGTCTTGCTCTAAAATTGATTGGCATACCTTATTAAATGGAGATAAAGACATAATTAATCCTACAAAATTGTTCAATACTGCACCATAAGGGTGAATATTTTTAGGGTGGCATCCTTGATTGGTCGCATAATCTTGATATAGACACGCAAAACAATACCTATGACAAATTCGAAAAGGAAATTTCAAATAGAGGTATAGCATAAATGAAATGAGAAGATATGGAGAAAAACAAGGACAAATTGAAGAAAGCTAAAGACATGTGTAATTAGGTACGGTCTTCATAATGACGTGTGTAATTGTGATTTTATGTAATTGATGAAAGGAAGAAAAAGTAAAATAATTATTATGCTTGTCTCATGGGTTTCATGAGCAACAAATTTTATTCTTAGTGATGGCTCCCATTGAGAGCCTTTATGATGTCATCTAGTCATAAAATCAATTTGAGTCTGACATGTATGAAGGAACCTTCTTGGGCATACTACATTTTATACGAATCATTAGATATGTATAAATAGAAGTCCAAGACCAAGCAAAGTCTCCTCCTCAAGTCGGCTTTAAAAATAATAATGTAAATTCCCAAAGGGAATGTCAGCTCACATGCACTCATGTTGGCTCATATACAGAGGAAAACTACTATAAATAGGCAACTTGGATTTCATATTTGACGCAAAATTTTGGACATCCCATCTTCTGCAATTCGGTTGAAGTTTGAATTAGAAAAAGGAAGTGCAAAGAGGATAAGGAGTAGTCTCATTAATCAACAAAGTGAAGGGCAAGAAGAGTGAGGTTCTTAGGATACTTTGTGGGACTGCTTTAAGGGCAGAAAACACCTATATGTACTAGAAGTTTGTTACAACAGTAAGGCACGAAAAGAAATCTATTGCAGTAGTGAAGGTTGAGGAGAGGAGTCTATTGCAGTAGTGGTGCAGTCCTCCTTGGAGCTGAAGTGGAAGAAGGTCGAAAGTCTAAGGCAAAAGAAAGCCAAAATTGAAGAAGTCGAGAAGGAGGAAGGAACAATGTTGACTATCGTTGACTAAGGATCTTGTGTCTTGGTCTTGGAGTGGCAGATAGGTCAAAGTTTTTGGTCTTGGTATTCGTCAATTGGAATCTCTATAAGAAGAAGAATTTGTTTGGGTTTTTCCTCTCAAAGAGTGAGAAGTTTTGGCCCTGGTTGATAGCCTATATGTTGTGTCTCTTGTCTCTTTATGGTTTATGCATTGGCAGTTGTTTGATGAAGAAGAACACTAATAACCTAAGTAAAGGAAGATACTAATCTAAAGAAGTAAACAGCACTCACAAGCAAATACTAATAGAAGAGAAATCACATAATTACTATGCCCTAGATTCCTTAACATGGTATCACAACTAAGGTGACTAAGTCAAGGAAGGGCATCTTATCAAGGGACACTCAAGGATCAAATCTCATGGAAGGCATCAAAGCGAAGATCATCTTGAAGCCAAAATCCTAGATCAAAGAAGTATTGGGATCATCATCAAAAGGGAGAAGGCCAAAACAATACATCTACTCAAGTTAAAGTGTTTTGAAGACTATTTATCCAAAGGAAGCTAGATCAAAATACGATGTCATCTCACTCTCTGTGGGATCAAGGATCATTCTTGAAGAAAACTACCTTCATCAAGGAAAAGTTTTCTATCCCTATATCATCATCAACATCAAGAAAGTAGCAAGAAGAACGAGCATCCTATCAAGTAAGTATATTTATGTCCACATCTAAATTTTTCAAAATGTCTTTTTGCAAGGAAAGCAACAAATTGGTTGGGGATTCAAACTATCTTGCATGGAAGAAAAGGACAGATCTGAATCTCATTGAAAATGAGGTGATGGAGCATGTCAAAGGATCTATCACAAAAACAAGAGAGGAAGATGCTCAAGCTCTTGCCAAGTATATGAAAGGGGAAGTTAGGGCTCAAAGGATTCTCATAGAATCCATCAAGGATCCTCATAGAATCCATCAAGGATCCCCTCATCCCATATGTATCTAAACTCGAAACTTCAAAAGAAATCTGTGACAAACAGGAAGAGTTGTATTTCGTGAGCACTACTAGAGAAGTCATCTCATTAAGGCAAGAACTCTACAAGCTAAAGATGTCTAGGGAAGATGGAATAGCCTCATACTTTATGAGGATATCTGAGATCCGGGATCAACTAAAAGATCTGGGAGAAGTCATGTTTGATAGTGAAATGACTACAGTTGTATTAAATGCACTAGCGGAGGAGTGGCGTAACTTTACTTCAAGTACTTATGGAAAGAAAGAAGCTACTCAATTCCAGGATCTATGGTCACTATGCAAGATTGAAGAATCTAGACTAAAAGCCAAATCTGATGTGGGAGCAGGTGAGCAAAGTCAAGCTTATGCTACAATGACAAGAAGAAAAGGAAAAATTGGAAAGTCTAGTTCTTGGGAAAAAAAAAGGGACATGTCTAAGATTCAATGCTATGGGTGTCAGGAATATGGGCACTACAAAAGTGATTTTCCTAAGGTCAAGAAGGACAACAAAAGAGGAAAAGAAGAAGCCCATATCGCCAAAGAAGTAGAGGAAGCTGAAAAGAAGAAGTCCAATAAAGAGGAAGTCAGAGATCTCTATTACTGAGATAGTCTTTCTCACCTAAGTTCTTCTCAAATTCCTAAGTCTTCTATTGTAAGATATGGCTATCATGATTCACACTAAATGGGATGCATCAAGGCATCATAGAAGCATTGAAAGCAAGAGCTCGGGACATCATCTTAGAGAAGCACGAAATAGGGTTTGGAAGTCAACGATATATCTCTTGGGAATCTCATTGGGAACATAAATGGCAAGGTCATCTAGGACAAGGTTCATCATACATCTGTCAAAAGGAAACATCTGTTGATGGGGATACTTTAGATCCTTAAATTTCTTTGATGAAATCTTCATTGAAAGGTACACCGATCATGAGGAAAAGCAAGTGTTTCATCAAGAATTCCAATCTTGCGGAATTCATGGGATGATGGTATGATGACATAAAAGTGAAGTAGGTCAATGGATTGAAGCTCTTTCAATCAAGTAAGTTGTTGCAGGAAGTCTAGATGACCCAAAGGAAAAATGAGGTATGTATGCTTACATTTTATATTGTGGAAGTCATGTCATATGGTTGCAAGTATCATGAACCAATGCTCTATCTTAAGAGCATGATCAAAAGAAAGGATTTCCTCCCTCAAAGGGATGCAGGAATGCATGGATCACACATTCAGATGAAATCAACATAATATGTCCCCATATGAAGTATGAGGTGCTTGAATACAATTGAGGAACTTTGATACTTTGATTGGAAGCTCTTGGGAATGAAATATGTGAAGAAAGGAAGGAAGAGATGTTGGAATATGCAACCATCATAAAGGCAATCAACATCTGAAAGACCAAGAAGATTTGACTAGGATATCTCCATGGAAGATATGAAGAGTTTGATGGAGTCTAAAAAAGAAAGAGACCCTTGAAAATACATATCTTGGGGAGATGTGTTGATATGTATGCAGGATGTTGATGCAAACTAAAAGATGTCATGATGAAAGACCATCACAAAGGTAATGTTGATTTTAAAGTTCATTCCTTTATTTTTGCACAAATATCTAGATGGGTTTATGCAGGGCTGTTGAGGGAAGATCTAAGGATGTCTTTCACCACCGATACACATGTAGTAGGATGAAAGATCCTTAAGTAAACATGGCATGAAGGAAGACCAAATATGGACTCGTGGATCACTTTCTGATGATGACATCGTTGACTCATGAATGAAAGTGATGGATGGTCGGTGCCCTATGTAGAAGTCTCAAACATGAAGACTCCTAGATAACAAAAAGAAGTTCATGACATCGTGAAGAGGAGTTCTTCAAGCAGTTGATTGTCCTATCATCTCCACAAGAGGAGTTGTTTTAGGTCCCTAATTAAGAGGGAGCCTGGAAACAAGTTTCTTACTTAGAAGAAACTTGGAAATTCCTCTTAGGTACATTCCTTCCGTAAGAATGAGTACATTCCTTTATTGGAATAGATATGTCCTCCCTAATTAAGAGGGAGAGATAGACGCATCATTCTTGTCTTCACTTGGGAAGACAGATTGGAGGATTGGGTAAACATTTGGCATCAGGTGCTCTTTGAGGATGTATTAGGTCATCCAAGATAAGAGTAGTCGTTGAGAACCGATATTCTTTGAGGATTGGGAATCCAGGATAAGAATAGTCCGGGTGGAACACACCCTGAGTACCTGGGTGGAGTATGTTCCAAGAGAGACAATGATGAGGGTGTCTATATATCATTGGTCTCGACAGCATTGTGCTCAGATCCCGTGGAGAGATAGAGTTGTTAGTCAAGGCCTTGCTATGTGACAATGTTGGTTGATATGATGCTGAACAGATGGTACCAATCTGACTCTCTTTGAGAAATTCTTCAGATTGAGAATGACTAGGTACCATTATGAATACCTCCCTAGTTAAGAGGGAGTGTTGAAATGTAACTAGGTTCGGTCTTCATAATCACATCTATAATTGTTATTTTATGTAATTGATGAAAAGAAGAAAAATAAAATTATTATTATGCTTGTCTCATGAGTTTCATGAGCAAGGAATTTTATTTTTAGTGATGGCCCCCATTGAGAGCATTTAGGATTTGTCATCTAGTCATAAAAGTCAATTTGAGTCTATGTCATGTATGAAGGACCCTTCTTGGGTATTATACTACAATTTATATGAGTCATTAGATAAGTATAAATAGCCCTACAAGACCAAGAAAAGTCTCCTCAAGTCGGCTTCAAAAAGAATAATGTAAATTCCCCAAAGGACATGTCAGCTCACATGTAGTCATGTCGACCCATATACAGAGTCAAGCTACTATAAATAGGCAGCTCGGATTTCATATTTGACACAGAATTTTAGACATCTCATCTTCTGCAATTCGGTTGAAGTTTGAATCAAAAAAAGGAAGTGCAAAGAGGATAAGGAGTAGTCTCATTAACCAGCAAAGTGAAGGGCAAGAAGAGCAAGGTTTTTAGGATGCTTTATGGGATTGTTTTAAGGGCAGAAAACACCTATACGTACTAGAAGTTTGTTACAGTAGTAAGGCATAAAAAGAAATCTATTGCAGCAGTGAAGGTTGTGGAGAGGAGAAGTTTGTTGCACCAGTGGTGCAGTGCTCCTTGGGAGCTGAAGTGAAAGAATGTTGAAAGTCTAAAGCAAGAGAACACTAAGGTTGAGGAAGAAGTCGAGAAGGAGGAAGAAGCAAAAGGTTGAGTATTGTTGTCTAAGGATCTTGTGTCTTGGTCTTGGAGAGGCAGATAGGTCAAGGGTCTTGGTCTTGGTATTCGTCAATTGGAATCTCTATAAGAAGAAGAATTTGTTCGGGTTTTCCTCTCAAAGAAAGAGAGGTTTTGACACTCGCTGATAGCCTACATTTTGTGTCTCGTCTCTTTATGGTTTATGCATTGGTAGTTGTTTGATGAAGAAGAACACTAATAACCTAAGTAAAAGAAGCTCCTAATCTAAAGAAGTAAAAATCACTCACAAGCAGTTACTAATAGAAGAGAAATCACATAATTACTATGCCCTAGATTTCTCAACACTAAGACCCTTATATGTGCTCCCAGCATCATTAGGGAACCCATGATTGTCCCGACCATTGGTGGGCAATGAATTTTCCCAACCTTAAGGGGGTAATGACTGCCATATAACACATCATGCTCTCATCCCCTGGAGCCCCGAGAAGTTAAAAGAATGAAAAATCAATAAAAGGCAAAAGGCATATGAAGAAGGGTGGAAAAACAAGGGTCGGGGTAACTCATGTACTTGATTGCTCCCTCCCACATGTATACACCCAATGTGTGGGCTTCCCTCTTTATAGATACCCTTGTACTATGGCATGTGGCTTGGAGCCTTCCCTATTGCCCCACTTCATTCCACAATCATTTCACATGACACTTACCATTTGACAGATGTACCATGGACCTGTTACTCCTTGGAGGATGAAACCACCTAATAGGTTCCTTTATTAACCTCTCTTGTTGAGCAAAGAAACACTTGTACCTTCTGAAGCCCATTTGGAATGGCATGCCAATATGAAGTGTACACTTTTTCCCCTGGTTAGCAAGCTTATTTATTGAATTGCATTAATGGATTGTTGTACTGAAAGATGAGGAGACACATTGGATCTTATACAGAACTGCATGTGGGTCCCCATTTGGACTTGGTATCCCTATACAGGGTCCAAGCCCTCCAAGGGGTCATAATGGCACTTGTAGGGTGAGCCTTGAAAGCCATGGGCCTCCACCACAACAAAGCATCGAGTACTACGCCATGGGCTTCTTCAGCACCACATATTACTTGTTCATGCCCCAACCATACAGAAATGATGATGCACTTGGACCACGTTGCCCAGTAGGCCACACATTTGCACATGACACTTGGCAGTTGATATAGGGCCCAGATGGGCTCTTGTCTCATCCAGAGAGATATGGAAGGGCATGTATCATCATTCTTGCACTTATCAATAGAGCATTGACATGTTTGATCTAGTTGGAGACACATGAGACCCTTGATTGTGCCCCACAGCCACTTGGGAGAACCACAGATGTCTTGCTTGGAAACCAAGGGGCCACCTTCTTGGTCATCATTTTGGGAGCCCTCCTCTACATCATGGCATGTGGAGGACTTATCTTGGCCTTCCAATGGCCCTTTGCATCATTATTTTATCATTTCGACCTCATTAGGAAGGCCTATTATATACTTTTGAGCTATTTGGTTGGCTTGTAACCAATAGGATTTTTATTTTGCACATTAAAGTGATTTCAAGGGCTTAATTAGGCTAATCAGACCAATTCGAACTTCTAAAGGCTCATATAAATATAAGGAGAGCCTCATTTGAAACTCATCATCATCTAGATTGGGATTTTCTTTTGAAAACAAATTCAAAACTGCAATTCATGGACAAAATTGGATGTTATTGATGGATTTTGGTGTTTTGGATTTTTGCTATCTTGCCTTGGAGATTCTAATTGCAATTGTGATGGATGGTATACTCGCATTGCCTTGTAAGTGTGATTTAATGTCATATATTTATAATGCTACACGTAAAATGTATGAATGTCTTGTCATAATCTTGTTCGTACCCTAATTTGATGCAAATTTATGAAAAGCATTGGATTATTGAAGTATTGCATGCATTACTCATTAGGTGATGTGAATGAATGTTCCCAGAGGTTTGTTTTATCTTGCATCCTTGAAACTTCATCATTTCTTGCCAACCAAAGTATAAATACATCTTGTAGTTGTGTTGTTGCCTCTTAGGGTTAGGGAACGCTCCATAGGTTTCCTTGACAGAGTGAAATATTCAAATCAAAGGGAATCTTGTCTCCATTTCTACCGTTGGTCCTAATCCTAGTTGATCAAACTAAAGCATCTTCTTTTCTCCCTTTTTTCGAATTTCTGCCCTAACCCTAGAAGGTCACCCAAGGCCTAGTGCAAATTGCTTTACGAGAGCTCATTTTGATCAAAAATTGGTAGACTACTGCACTATAGTGTTCTCTATTGACCCTTTGAATCTGAGGCAATTCCCATGGCCAATTACAGAGAAATCTCAAGCCCTAGCTCCACCATCGATTCTAACTTTAAACTTCTTTGGTTAGTGGCATGCCAAAGGTCATTTGTTCTTGAAAACTCAAACAAAGTTAATCATTCTTTGACCTTTCTCATCCTTGCTTGACCTAGTAATTGCATTAACGGATCATCTTCTAGCCCTAGGCCTTGCTTGGATTCCTTATAGGTCTCTCTTGTGGTCCCAAACCTTTATATGGCCGTTATCTTCCAAAACCCTAAGAAAGACCTTGCCTACTAAGGAAGTTTTTGGTATATGAGTGTCCCTTGTAATTGAATAACCTTTCCTCCTAGGTCTAGGTCCCCTCAAAAGCCTTTATTGGAGAGCCATTACCTTCTTGTTGGAGCAATAAACCATTATTTGAGTCTCTCCTTTGAATCGACTTTGGGAATCACAATATACCTTGCCATTGACCATATCATCCAAGTGATTTCCCTTATACTAGGACTCCTCCCATCGGCGCAAGTCCGTAAAGAGCAGGGGACATTGACTAAGGTGACAATGGGTCTTTGTCCCATTTTTGTCACTTCGTCTAGTAGTTGTCCCTTAGGTACCCCTCGTAGAACCCCTACTAGATTGTGTGGCAACATTTTTGGTGTTGTTGCTAAGGAGGAAGCAGGTCTACCTTCCCTATGAATCATTGAGGAATTGATTCGTTGACGACATTATAAGTATTCCTCTTGAGACTCCATTTATTGTTAAAACCCTTAGTTTGCTTGAAGTAGACATCATTCCTCCTATAACTAGGGTTGTTGGAAAAAGAGGGGAGAGAACTCCATCATCGTTTAAAACTAACATTCTCCCTGAGTTTGAAAAGGTTAGCAACTTGACTCTCGATATGGCTACCAATACCAATGCCAACCAAAATCAAAACCAACCCAAGATCTGAAGAAGCAAAAAGCTCTTCTCTAGTGTCTTTAGACCTTTCAAGTTGAGAGTACAATTTCTTCTGGGCAGCAGAATCTTCTAGGGCAGTGCAAAGTCAGAGCAACATATTCTTCTAGAAGTACGAAGTTAGGGTTTCTACAATGGGAAGTCCAAGGTTCGATTTTGGAAGCAAGAAGACCAAGAAGGCAAGTGAAGTCAAGGGAAGAGCAATTAGAGGGACATCGAAGTCTCCTAGAGAAGAAGCAGTAGTTGTTGGGCAGCAGAATTTCGGATTTACTAGAAAGTTGAAGATATTGTAGCTGGAGGCCGAGAAAGACTTGATCTTGGAGGGTATTTGTCTGAGTCTAGGTCATGGTATTCGTCAATTGAAGATCTGAAAGATAAGAAGAGATTTTCCGGTTTTCCCCTCAAGACGAGGAGTTTTGGCCCTGGCCTGCAGCCTATATATTGTGTCATTATTCTTACTATTCTGGTAGTTGTTTGATGTATTGCACATTGGAATAATAAATACCAAAGCTAATAAGTAAAAAGGTAACACAATTATCAAGTTAAGAGAATTAACATATACATTGCCCTATTGAATTCTCAACAAATCCCAAGCTGAAAGAACATGTAAACGTGGATTTTCTATCCACAACAATCCTAACCCAATCAAAATCTGTGTACCCCTGTAACTCCACTCCACCAACTCCAACATATCAACTCCCAAAGTCCACTGTACCTCGCAGGTACCTCAGCACATGCTTCGTTGCCACCCAATGAACCTGTCTTGACTCCAACATGAATTGCCTGAGTGTGTTCAGAGAAAAACAAATGTCTCGCCTGGAGTTGACCAGATACATCTAAGAACCTATTAGATATCTATATAGTGTGGGATATACCAACTCGCCCTCAAAAGCACTCAACTACTTCCAGTTAGTGATCATCGGTGTAAACATAGACCTACAATCCTTCATCATGAATCTCCTCAAGATATCTACTACATAAATTCCCTACCCAAGGAAAATCTCTCCTGACTGCTACCACACCTCCAATCCCAAAAAGTAGTGTATCAAGTCAATATCCCTCATCTCAAACGTCGAAGCAAGATCCTCCTTGCACATCCCTATGAATGAGCTTCTTTGATCCCATCAAGAAATATTCGTTAACATAAAGTGCCAAGATGAATTGCTCACCTTCAACCAAGGTTTCTTGGGAGCAGGGAGCAACATTTTCAAAAGCTTCCGGTTCGAGAGAGAATCGGGAGCAAATTTTTATATAATATATTTTTATATATTTGAATGCATATATGTCAACAAAAGCATGTAGAATGATGAATTAGATATAAAAACCATAAAAACATGGATTGAACCATATAACATCAATCATCTAGAAGTTATAATCTTCATCAACCACATCCACGAGTTAGTAACATACAACATATCGAGTCTCATGATTCATCAATCTTAAAGTTTCAAGCTTTCAAAATTCGATATATAACATTTATCATCATTGATCACTAAAGCCGTAACTTGTACTTGTAACCATTACCATAACCAAACAATAACAAAGATATCTAACACAAAATGAAATGTTTTAACTTTCAACTTTCACGAAGCAACATATTCATAATTTATTACCAACGAGTTACAATTGCCAACTTCAAACTTCAAACTTAAATTGTCATATATTGTTTACAAAAAATATCATAATAAATATGAAAGAGTCAACAGTTATAAAAACTACTAGAAACTAGAAAAGACAAGTAAATCTATTATCTATTGCTAATGCTTGGTCCTCTTTCCGCCACAAGAGAAGTCTAATTTCTGAAAAAGCATGTAGAATGATGAATTAGTTATAAAAAGCATAAAAACATGGATTAAACCATATAACATTAATCATCTAGTAGTTCAAATCTTCATCAACCACAGGTCTACAAGTTACAAGTTTTGATTTCTATAGCATGTAAGGGTGCACATAACCAAAATAGCATCAAGTGCAATCCATCTCTGAACCGAAAATACATCAACAAACAAGCTCTATATGGCCTTTAGCATCCAAAAAAATCATGCTACAACAAATACCTACATATCATCAAAATCATTGCCTATTTTGGGATCTTTGTCACTAATATCACCCGCTAAGCATTAACATAAGATAGAAAAAACATAGCATGTCAGGTCAAGATTTTGTTTGAGTGATGGGTACATTTTTAGTAGGGTCATGATAGAGGAGTTTGATAACCTATGTCACTAACATCAAGGTACATAGAGGGATTGGTGCTCTTGATTATATACAATTTCCATACCTAGTACATGACAAAATCCAATGGAAACATTGCAATCCCCCCAATCTTGAAATTCTGAAAAAACTGATAAGTCTGCTGGCTTTTGAGTGAGATCTATAATTTTACTTTCTCCATACGAAATCCAATGAGGTTGTAACCACTCTCAAACATCCTAAGTCATTTAATGGTAAAGTTAAAAATTTAAGTAAAAGGATGAAAATGAAAGATAAAGGAGAATGTCACTTTTACTCGATTGATGATAACTTTCACCTGTCCTAGAATGTACACTCAATAGGCCTTTGAAACTAAACTGTAGCCCACAAATATGCCCCTTCCTAACAAGGGCTCGAACTTAGTCCTTTTCTCCATATGAGTGTGATCATAAACTAGACTACCAAAGATACATTGATGACTTACCTTTGGCTTTACTCCTATGAACATCTCCTCAAGAGTCACATCCTCCAATACTATGAGAACTCTTATTCTGCATATACACAATTGTATTATAGGCCTCCACCTGCAAAAACATAAGCAATTCTTGATGATAAACCTTTACCCTCATTGCCTCCATTATGGTCATGCCTTTCCTCTCAGCAACTTCATTCTTGAGGGTTGTAAGGTACCGTGAGCTCCTTCTTGATCTCTGCCACCCTACAAAAATCATAGTACTCATTAGAGGTATTCTCGCCCCCATTATCTGATCTCAAAACCTTAATCCTCTTCTCAATCTAGTTCTCCAAAAGAGCTTTGAACTCCTGAAACCAATCGAAGGCCTCACCCTTGGTCTTCAAGAAGTAGATCCAAGTTTTCTTGGAAAAATCATAGGACCACAAATGTCTAAATGCACCAAGTTCAACACACCCTTGGACATGGTCTCGTTGTGAGGAACATAGCCTTTGTCTACCTGCCAAGCGCACACCCCTTACACACTCATTGTGCTCCAACTTGATCTTTGGAAAACCTATAACCATTCTCCATAACATAGGAAGAGCAATGAAGTGTAGGCGTCCCATCCTCCTGTGCCATAGCACACTCTCGCTATCACTCTCATGCACAAGATCCTTCACTGATGGTCCTCTCCACAGCTAAATATTCTTCTCCCTCCTCCCAATTACTCATCTCTTGTTGGGATCAACTCCATTTGACCCAACAACTACTTTACCTCCCATGAAGCTGACCTCTAGCCCTCCGTCTTTCATGGTCGAAACTGATAGGGGGTTCTTCTCCAAACCCAATATAAACAACACTTCTTTCACCTCCATGATACCTCCTAATCCATCTAAAACTCAATGCTACAAATACCCTTTACTGCATAATTGATAATATTACCAAAAGCTCCATGTATATCTCAAGGCTCCTTGGCCAAGTTGGTGAAAATGTCTCGAGATCCCGTCATGTGACGAAATGCTCCACTATCCACAAACCAAAAACCCCTCATGACAGTTTCAAAAAGGCATGACACCAACACAAAGTTCTTCTCGAACTTTTCAGCCAAATCGTCCAACTATGCAATGGTCGTCATGCCTTTCTTTCTGCTATCCTTCTTCCTATTTGGACACTAACTGGGAAAATTCCCAAACTTATGACATGCAAACAATTTGACTTTGCTAATGTCCTTCTCCTTTTTACCCTATGAAGTTCCACCTCCACTTTGATCCTGCTTGGCCTTCCATTTGAACTTTCTCGCTTGTGCAACAACAACAAACTCCTTTTTTTGATCACCACTCCTTCGTTGTCCTTTGGTTAATGAATTATCCCAGGTCTCTTTCTAGATGAAATCAACCCACAATCGGCTCCAATCAAGAAGTTGTAACCTAGCCAAGATCACATCCACAAAGGTGGTCCAATGCTTGGTGCATCCTTTCAGTGCCACTTTTACAATCTCTAAATCATTCACAACCTCCCCAAGAGTTGAAAGCTCATCACAAGCCTGTAAGATCCTTGTGAGCTAAGATGTTACAAACTCTGATTAGTTCCTCCTGGTGTTGTTTAATTTTTCCCGCAACATCATTTTCCTTTCTTCGTTTTGTGCTCTAATAAAGACCAGTTAGGGCTACCCTTATCTAACATGTCATGTCCTTCCCCTGATATGTGAGGAATTATGTGATCCCTCACAGCATTCAAAATATACCCTTTGCTTTCACATCCTTCTAATTGTGCTCAGCTGCTCGGTTTGGACCTAAAGGAACTTGCATATCTATGTTCACAAAATTCTACAAACCATTCATTTTTAAAACTATGGAGATTTGTTGCTTCTGGGGACTAAAGTTAACAACTCCATTCAACCTATCTTCATATCACAAACTACTCAGTCATGCCATCTCACAAATCGACTTACTGTAATTTCCTCTTCCAATTAATTATCCGAGGAGGACGAAATAGCCTACCCAACCCCACAGGCTATAGTCAACAATAAAGGGGGAAACCCATTATCCAATGTTTTTGGGGCAACATTAGGTAAATTTGGAGTAGTAGGGGCAAAAAGCCAGAATTGGAGACTAAACGTGTAACCCTCACATCAAAATAAGGAGAAGAGACCCCATAATTAGTCTATAAGTAAGAGGGGAGAAATCATTTTCTCATCAAGGTTGAATTGCACATCTCTGTTTTGTGAGCTAAGGCTTTAAGGGTTTTAAGACCCCTTTCTCTCTAACTGATTTTTGTGGTGAAGATTCCACCCTCGTCAACCTTCTCTCCTTCTCAATTGTCTAGCATAATTCTTCTAATAGATAAATCTATGTTGTAGGAAACGTGGTATAGAGGTCCGTTTTTGTACGAAAACGAGTACGAAACGCGGAAACGCGTTTGGTACGGCCATGAAACGTGTTTCCGGCCGTACTGCCACGTTTCCCGAAATGGAAACATGGCCAATACGGCCGAAAACGCTTTCAGGGCCATAGGACCCACGTTTCCTCATTAACTTGTGTTTTTTTTAATTTGTTTTTTGATTTACTTTTAGGGTATGTTAGTGACTTCTTGTTGCTTCTAGATGCGTGTCTAAAGTTATAAAAGTGAATTTTTGCCCTAGTGTTGATATGCAGT